>APFE030783970.1:0-30003 GCA_000404065.3 Pinus taeda | reverse complement strand
TTCATAAATACAAGGTGACTTATGGAGTAAATATAAAAAAATGTTTTATTTGTTTACCATACCTCTCGTTTATTTATATTTTTATTAATTTACCATACCTCTTTACAAATATGGTATTTGGCCCATGGGATTCACTTAAATAAAACCTCTTTTTTGAGCCTTCATAAATAGAATGAGTGTTATGGGCTAAATATAAAAAGAGGTTTTATTTATTTACCATACGTCCAGTTTATTTATATTTTTATTTATTTACCATACCTTTTGAGTAAGTATAAGAAGAGGTTTTATTTATTTACCATACCTCCACTTTATTTATATTTTTATTTGTTTACACCCTTGCATGTATATAAGGTGACTTATGGAGTAAATATAAAGAACGTTTTATTTATTTACCATACCTCTCATTTATTTATAATTTTATTAATTTACCATACCTCTTTTATAAATATGGTATTTGGCCCATAGGATTCACTTAAATAAAACCTATTCTTGAAAATGGGCAAATGGAAGGTTGTAACTCCTAATTTCAAGGGCTAAATTTACCTTTTTTACCCTCTCCCTTAAAATAAGATGGGCTATTTGAGTCGATTTGTAAAAAAGTACTATGATACAAAATATTTGCCCACTAAAAATTTAAAACCCCTTAATTTCGCCTAAGGGTGAACATTCACCCCTAAATATTTCATGGTTTTATGTACTATCTATTTAGTTTTTGTTTGTGATTTCCACATCCTTGTGGACTACTCCACCAGAAGCTGCACATGTCCTGTTGTGTTGAGTGTCTCTAACAGAGTTGGGACTATTCCCTTTCGACTTGAGACACACTCTCACCCTCTACATCTACAGTGAAAGAACTTTGACACAATCAACACTAAGCACTCACCAAGCACATGAATCTTGTTGTTTGAATATTAAGTATACCACTCTCATGTGCTGACAAGCAAGAGCTAAGGCATATCTTTGAGATAATGGAAACCAGGCCATCGTACCTAATGGGACTCCTACACCAAACGGTGTAAGGTCTAGTTGTGACTTCATATCGGGGAGATCCCCTGAATGTTGGTGGGTCTAGCATCGTCAATAAGGAGATAAGTTGAAAATACGAGTTGAAAAATTAGTTTTATTATTTATTTGTTTTTTAATATTTTTACTTTTTTACTCCAAAAATGGTGAATCATCCCCCATGGTTGACATCATCTTCTTGAATCCTATTGGTTCTTATAAATTTTATTTTGGATGTACATTTTTCTTAGGAGGCCCATTTTAGACCTAAAAATTCCCCTAGTGGAAATTATGAAAAGAGGCGCGAGGTAAATCAATGTACCATTTAAATGTTGAACCGGTTAAAGTTTGTTGGAAAAGGCGAAGTATGATAGATTCATTGATAAGTGAATTTGATGCACACCAAAGATGATATGTCATGATCTAGTTTGATGGATCCTCTCCTGATTTTCCCTCAAACTTCGGTATATCACTCAGTAACTTGGTGGGAATTGCTAGCCAAAAAAGATAATAATAAATAGGATTGTTTGCTAGCTAGGATAAATCTAGTAAATTTAGGGTTGTGATAAATGGTAACTGTTGGTTAGGGTCTTGTTGTAGAGATTGATAACCTTGCGGGTTAACTCCAACTTCTAGAGGAGGGTGCCCACAATATCCTAGAATAACCTGTGTAGTTGGAATTTGCATTCCTCCAGGGTAACTAGGGTGAATAATACCAGGTTGCAGTTGAACAGGAACTTGATAAGTATGACCAAGGTACGGTAAACTCTAGAAAGGTTGACTTTCATCCATTTGACCCAATTAATATTTCCCTTGTAAAGGTTGACCTTGAACAAATTGACTTTGAATAGGTTGACTTTGGATAAATTCACCTTGAAAATGTTAGCGTTGGAAAGTTTGACCTTGGAAAAGTGGACTTTGAAAAACTTGACCTTGAAAAGGTGGAACCTAAAATGCTTAACCTTGGAAAGGTGTTTGTATTGTTCCCAAAAAAGATTGTCTGATAGGAATCTGTGTTGTAGAATGGATCGTAGGACTAGTTTGATGAGCAAATGCCTAAGGGATAGCTTATGTAGTTTGTGGAACATGTATTTGAGGGGTAATTTGGATATTTGTTTATGATACTCCTCGGATAAGTTTCTGAACAGGTTGACAAACTAGAACTTAAGGAGAAACTAGAACAAACTGTTGAGCAAAAGCAGGGTTCCAAATAGTATTTGTCTCAGGGTAAGGAGTACCAACCAAGGGTTGTGCCACAAAAGGTTGACCCAGACCAGGCTGAGGTATCTGACCATAAGTTCTAGTAAAAGGTTGTCCTCCATATGTAGGATAAGATTCAAAAACAGGTTGCCCTCTAGGTGGAGGATAAGGTGGTTGCCCCCCCGGTAGGTAATAAACACTAGATGGGGTTCCTTGATGATTACCTAAGTTACTAGATATCATGTGAACATATTGGTTGGATGTCAAAGGTGCTTCAGGCATATATGTCATGCTCTGAAAAGTAGATGTAGATAAACTAGATGACCATGTAGAAGGTTGAGGAGAAGGAGTAGCTCCTGAAAAATTCCCAGTAAGTTACTAGTATCCAGAAGGAACTAATGGACCACCATACAATAGTGACTCTAGAGCATTGGTAAACATAGATGAATTAGTAGGTTGACTCCCAGGGTGAATTTCTGACATGGTTCATCTCGATGAATAAAAAGGAATGCAGTGAGGTGGAAAACTTGGACCTAAAAAGTTAAAAGGGGTAGAATACAAGGGATTAGGTTGGAAAGGATCAAAAGGAACTCGTGGAAAAACTCTTAGATCACTAGTGGTAACTAGAGTACGAGGTGATTGTTCTTCCTCATTTCCAGTAATATATTCAATACTAATCAAACCAGGAGGTAATTTCGTCATAATTATAAGTTTCCTATGAGGTGAAGGTGGAGCAGGAGCAGGAGCTATAACAGTCAAAGGTGATTCATCTTAAGAAATATCAAACTCGAGTTCTACTTCTTGCCTTGGATTCACTTCAGTTTCTACTATCTCAGATTGTAAAACTGTAGATGTTTCGGGTTGTTTTGAGGTTCCAGATCCTATTGATTTTGACCTTTCATTTTTAATCTTTTCTAATTGACCAGGTGTAAATTCAGTAATTTTTACCCTCCATTCTACATGAATGCCTTGGTGAATCAGCGAGGATGAAATTTTATCAAAAACTAAATAATATTCACAATCCAAACCTAAGGTCTCTAAAAAGTTAAAAACAAACAATTAACACGCGCTAATAAATCTAAGGAATAAAACCATGCAAACAAGCTTTTCACTATGAAATCACTATTTGGTGATGAAATCCAACGTTGTAGAGATCAATGTGAAAAGTGACTAAAGATAGAGTGAGTGGAACCAGTTACGATGACAACTTGCTTAATGTACATGACCTGGTGCAAGTAAACTTGATTTATGCCATCTCAAATGAAGAATACCCTCTAAAAAGGTCCAAGAGAGTTTAGCCAATGTTTGTTCTAGGTACAAAAGAGACTTCCCCTCCACCATCACCTTGGGTATAGCCCTAATATTATGGTCTCGAAGGTTACCACGTAAAACAATTTAACCTTGGGGGTCAGTCGCATATCAAACATACACGCAAGGGCAGAGTAACAAAGCTCAATCCCCTTGAAAGTTCCTCAACATGGTTAATCCGAGGTTTACTTCCAAGTGACTCCCAAGTACCTTTTGGCACCATTTTTAATACATATAAATCACTTTACCGTAACCAATGAAGTGAGGTCAATCACTCCACTGGATCTGACATGATCTTGTGCTTAACTCCTTTGTAAGGGGAGCTTCCCAGAGCCAAATTGCAGTAAATGGATTAACTCCCTATCGTAAGATACTAATGTTTGTTTGTAGCTATGTAAATTTAACTCACTTCCCTATTCCAAAGCCCTACAACCTGATCTAATGTAGGTGGAAAAGAGCCCTAAAATAATAACAATTTCTAGATTGACTTTATTAGTGCTAATTTTAAGAGTTGTTATTTACTCAAAGATAATGGACGTGAAACTAATGGTAAAACTAAAATCAAGAGAGAGTCTTTTTTATTTTTGAATGGAAATGCAAAAACTCTTAAATCCCCATTAAATCCCTTTTAATCTTTCAATTTCAAATTAACCAAATATGGAAATTAACTTTAAAATTTCACTTTTTCTGAATAATTCACAAAATCAAGAAACTTTCCTTTTTAACATACAACCACTTAGAAAATTTCCAAAAAACATGAACAAACCAATCAACACTAAAATGATTGTTTCCCTATTAAATTTTATGAACTTGCTGCAATCAAGAGTACAATTATGAAACACCATAATAATGGAAGAAAAATGAATTTTCGTTTCACATTCACCATAAGAAGCACTTTTCATAAACAATACTTCTTCTTGTAAATCATTGCTTTTCATTCACAAAAGAGCAAAATAAACATGCAAACTGATCTGTTCAAAAGAAGAAAGATAGGAATTTTGTAAACTAATACCAACTTATCTTTATTTTGATAGATCTACCAAACACCAGATGAAGCTTTTATCCTAACTAGTGAAAACAAGAAAATTACAAGCAAACCTTTCACAACATTCAGCCAAACTGACATGACTCAAAGAAGGTAAAAACAAGTGTAATTAAATAGGAAAAAAGAAAATGTATGGACTTGATGAGGAGAAAACTAAAATTTTCAAAAATTCCATGTATGTGAGCAGGTCATAAAACAATCTAGTGTGCATACTCATTGTTGCAAAGAGAGAAGTGCCCAGAAATACACTTTATGCCTAAAGCAAAAGTGCTAACAATGGTAAATTTTTAGAAAAAATAAAAACAAGACAAATAAAACATAAAATCCATATTTTCAATACTTCCAAACACTTAGAGAGGGATACAACAGAATGATCAAAGGTCAAAACAAAGAGAATGATGGAGAGTGAGACGTTCCCCAGTGGATTCGCTAATTTGTTAGGTGGACTAATCCCTCTTGCGGACAAGATGGATCTCCCTAGACCTCAAAGAAATCCAGTAACAAACAAGAAAGAATTGTTACCTTTCATTAGCTTACGATTGACTAAAACAAAAAATATGAGAGAGATAACTTACCATTTAATCGAAATGCCTATTGAAGTCCCTTGCAGTACCTCCAACAATTAGCCTCCTCTTGATGCTTTAAATATCATTCCAACGCTTCACACAACTTCTCCATGATGTTTCAAAGGATATCTGCATAGACAGAAACACATAAAGGATCACAACATCTAGTGTATAGAATGAAAGGTAAATGAACTATTTAACTTAGCATATATGATAAATTGAATCAATAATCAATCATAACCTATGTGAGTGATCAAGGAATCCCACAAATGATATCAACAAATACATAATTAGGAAAGAACAATTGCTTTTTATTAAATAAAATTGAGAACAAACTTACAACCTCAAAGCCTTGATGTTACAAGCCTCTTCTCACAATATCCGACCCTCTCCTTGGATGAAAAGTCTCCTAGTCTTACTTCTACAGCATAGGCCTACCTTCAATATTCATCCCCAATCCTTTGGCTTTTGTTTTCTTTATAGGCCAAGAGGAGGAAGTTTGGGATCCATTTCCTAAGGGATAATATCCACAAATGGTGGGATAGGGGTTCTATAAAGAGAGGGAAGTATCTCCATGATGGGAGGGATTAGGCTTGAGTAGGCATCCATTCAAAGTTTTTAGTTGGGAAAGATTCGACTAACAAAGCTTCTAGACTTTACTTTTTATTTTTACATGCATTAAGTCATGTCTCCAGGCCATCGTGTCAGACAGATTGTACTTGTGCACAAGTTTTGATGGGCTCTTTTGCATATGCGCAGAAATGGACTAGGGAACTGTACAGGAACCCAAATATAGGTTTTCAAGCCTTGATATCCAAGAACTTCAATCTCTTTGGGATTGTTTGGGTTCTATTGAGGTGAAAAATAAACACCCCATTTTTTATTTATTTATTTCAAATAATGGGGACCCTTTTCATAAATTTTGGCTAAATCACCTTTTAACATTTTCTTTTGGTTAAGTATCCTACAATTTTTCCAAATTTTCATTTTCACCGGATTCCTATTTCAATTGCTTCATTGAGTTTGAATTTTCACAAGCTTTCCATTGGTTCTTGTTTCATCCCATTTGGTTACACGGTTTGCAAATGGCACTCCTCCGAAGTTTGATAAGATACCGCTTGGGCTAAAAAATGTACAAACTTTATATTATTTTAATTTTTGTAAATAAATTACTAATTAATTGTAAATATGGATTTTTAATTAATTTTTTTCTAATTAATTCAAATTTCATAGACAATCCTACAAAATTGTGACCTCCAAATTGTAGAACAATTAAAATTATGGTGTTTTTGGATTTCATAAATATATGATTAAACCCCAATTTAAAAGAAATTATGAGATCTAAAATCTCAAAATTGTAAAGTGGTTGTAGTTCATTTTGTTGGATTTTTAAGTTAGCAAGTGGTTGTAGTTTATGACAGAAGGGACCCACTCCACATAGCCCCACTGCAGCTCACCTCTTATGTTCTCTCTCCTCCGATGTTCTTTTCACATGCTATATTAGAACTTTTTTTATCGTAACACCTCAATTAAAAACTTATGATATTCAAGACCTTTGATACCCCATTATGCATCTCAGCATGTTTTATCGGAACCTCTGAACATTCATATATCATAACTTTTTAACACGCCTCCATTAATTTTATCCTCTGATGCCTAATATGCTAGTTATTATAAAACATATTTTTTAAACATATCGGACCTCAAAGCTATGATACCTCGGGGCTCTTTTAAAAACTTACTATATTTTTTCACCTTCGATGGCATGCAAATTTGATGGTTAAACGTGATTACACAAGGAGGGGCCAAACATAGTTATAAATAGTTTTATCGGAACGAAGGTTCATCAGAGCCACCTCTTAAAATTCCCAATATTATTAAACCTCCAATGTCTGATGTACATCAAAACAACTATATCAGATCTTTTTTAAATGCCTCCCCGATGTCCTAAATTTCTGATACTCTGATATACTCTTCAAAATAAATTCCCTCCACTTCATGTTTAACAAAGGTATTCCTCTCATATTATATCGAGACTCTTATGATTTCTCAAAGCCACTTGGGTCAATAGTCATGGACCAATAGCCACTTGACACGTGTCTCAAGTTATTAATTAATTTATTTATATTTAAATAATTTGAATTTAATTAATTTCAATTATAATATAATTATACTTAGGTTGTAAATTAATTTAAATTTTTAATCAATTTGTATATAATTAATTAATTTCATAATTGTAATTAATTAATAATTATGCATTTAAATAGGATTATAATTTTTAATTAAATTTTCCTAATTTTGGCCCAAGCTCAAATTTTTCCAGAATTTTGTCAATTTTGACACTTCAACTTTGGAAGCTCATAAATTGAGTTTTACTTGGCCAAATGAGGCCCAAAATGACTCATTAGATGATAAAATCATGGAGAATATTTCTGAAGTGGTTGTATGACCAGATTCGGTCATTAACTAAGTCTAAAATTTGGCAGAAACTTAAGCTCTGAATTTGTAACCAAAACTAGTTTTTCGAGTTTAATTTTTTCATTTTCATTTTCTCAAAGTCTCTATTGATTGTAGATCCATTCGATTATGTTCTCTTTGACCAACAACATATTTACAAAAGATCAATGGGAAGCTCGCATTTCTTTTTATTTATTTATGTAATTAAATTTCGATTAAAGATGTTTGTTTTCCGAGGTTTGGCAATTATAATTTTGGTTTGCAATTTAATTGACTTTTGACTAGTCTTTGGCAAGAGAGTAATTGGCAAGATGAGGAAGAGAATATTTGGAGTAATGGAAAAGGACCAGCAAGAGAAGAAAAAGAATTTATAAAAATTGTTGGAGCAGATTTGTTCTTCAACAACTCTCGTATTTGGAATTCATTTTTGTAATTATAAATATGGGTTTTGTGAAAGGAACAAAGAGGGTGCCTCTTCTTTGCACCTAAGGAATTTTGAAGCACTATTGTAAGGGATTTTTAGCTGTAGATGAGGCGAGAAAATTCAAATCTCAATTATTGGGATTTGTCTTTTTCAATTCTAGACTTTGTATTGGAAGAAGAGCTTGCAATATTGCAACTCTTTCTTTTAATGGCGAGGCTTATGATTTGAGAAAAATTGTTGGAGATCAAATCAAGGATTTTAATCAAATTGTAATTTAAATACTATTATATTTAATGAAAATTTCATCTTTTTAATGACAGATCTATGTAAAATGTTTTTCATGTTGAGAATTATTGTTAAATGTAAAGATGAAGGTATTTTTGAATTAGCTATCTAGTTCATTGACTTCATAGATATGTTGTTAATTTTCTCTTTTTCTCTTATACTCAAATCAAATTTCTTGGTAACTATTTACTCAAAAATCTGCTATCTAAATTTGATTTAATTATCATCGACATTAAGAGAACTATTTCCTAATGTTTTTGCTTGATCATTCATTGTTAGTTGGTCTCTGATCAGAACATGTTTTGGTAATTATAATATCATCTAGTAGAACTATTTCATTAGTCAAAAATTCACCTAAAACTAGGCATGTTAAAATCATAATCATTTAATTAATTTTCTCTCTATTGGGTTAAATCTACATCTTTCTAATCAAGATAGGCTTAGGATTTATTTCCTTTTGCTTGAATTCTATGATATATTTACATTTAGATTAATCATTACATTTCTCGAAGTCCTCTTGTCAAAGAGGAAAACTTTAGTTGTGGCTTGGATGAGCCCTATATCAGCTTAAGGATCATTTTCTTGCCTGAGCTCAGTAAGAGGTTTGATCTGGTGTATCTTCTCTATTGGTAAGTAAAAGACATAATTTAAACCTGCGGAGATAGAGAGAAGGTAGTTGGACCTAGTTTAACCAATTGGAACCACCATTCCAAATGGAAAATGAGTTGCTTTAATTTCCCGACCAAGTCATCTCCCTTATAATGTTGAAATGTCATTTTGGGCCATCAACATTTTTGGCGCTAGAAGGAGAGCCTCGCGACTTGTTGTCTATTGGATTTTTTGTATTTTAATTTTTTTTTAAATCACAATGGCTCCTCTCAAACTTCCCATTTGGAGTTGTATCTCTGGGACATGCATCTGCCAATACTCCACCAGAAATAGTAAGACACTTATCAAAGGTAAAATTTAACGGTAAGAATAATACTTCTACATTTGATCATGCCTTATAATTTATTCAACTTTTTTCAAATTTTAATTTTCATGATATTGATGAAGGTATTTTATGCAGAATTTTTACTCTTACATTCTCGGGAAAAGGATGAATTTGGTGTCATTCTCTTCAAGTTGCCTCTATTCACAGTTGGGATCAACTCATCACAAAATTCCTTTATGAATTGAAGGTTATGAGTATGAACAGGTATGTGATGAGTTTGAAGATTTATGAAGATATGAAAATGAATATTTTATAGTTTTACTGTTAGATTTCGATTAATTTGTATAAGATTCAAAATTAAAGATAAACCTTCGAAGATTGAATTTTTGGATTGGTTTGAATATATTTTATCTCTCTCTTGCATTCCTAATCCATATGAAACCATTACAAGCTTTGATGAATCTTCTTCAACCTTTATTAACATTATTGAGAATTCCAATATAGAGGTGCATATCAATCATGATGAAGTTGCCTCTACCATGTATGATGAATTTCTTCATTTAGTGAAAACTTCTTATAGCATTAATAATGATCAAGAGGGATGGCAGGAGGGGGCGGGATTCTCATTAGTCCCGAAGGAATCATTGAAGATAGATATGCTTGGGGCCTAGGTAAGAAGACAAACAATCAAGTTTAAGCTTTTGGTTTTTTTTCGACCTAACATTGGCTCAAAAAAAGGGCATTAGAAAGATCCAGGTCCTAGGAGAATCAATATTGATCATAGAGCATATGAACAATAGATCAGTAGCTAAAAATATGAACCTTAATCAAATAATTAAGATATCCCATGGGATGATCCCCTTATTTGAGTTTGTGTCATGTTTTCATATCTTAAGAGGGAATAACTAGGAAGAAGATAAGCATGCAAATTTGGCTTGCCAGTTAAAGGAAAAAAAATTATAGTGAACGAGGTTGAGAAAATGGTATATGTTCCCTAATCTTATTCATGGGTTTATTCTATTGGTCTGGGGATGGCATTCTTGGCTCATCGAAGATGTCAGACAGTATCAACAAGTTGGATTTTACAAGATTAGTTGGTCTTAAGTTTTCATTACCCCCCCCCCCCCGCCTCTCTCTCTCTCCTTTTGCCCCCCATGCACCCCTTCCTCCCCCTCCCTTCTTCTCTTTTTTTCCCTCTCCTCCCTATCCTCTGACTCCTTTCTTCTTCTCATCTCAATAATCCTCTCATTCTTATCTCCCATCCTCTTCTCCATTTCATTAGGGCCCCCTCCTTGCTCCTTCGTACCTATCACATCAGCCAATGCTTGGCCCACCCTATCCTTGTGCCTCATGGCATGGGTTACCTTATTCTGTCGCAGTAACTTGTCTGCGTCCTTCATGGAGGTACTACAATTAAGCTTGGGAAATCACAGCGCGTGAGATTACAATCCCCTCGGCATAAATTATGTTGTAAAGGCTGGCGTTGCGATACCGCCAAAGGCAGATTAATGGAAGATTTAGAGAAACATTTATATCCTTGGCTCAGATTTTCTTTGGTCACTCGTGGGAAGAAGTTGTGGGTGAGGATGAAGGAAAAGGAGAAGACCTGGAATTTATGGTTGTTAGTTGGGAAAGTAAGAATGAGCATGGGGATCCCAGCTCCATTAATACTAATCTCCAGTACATCATCCATATCTAGATCAACTCCTTTTATTTAAAGAGTAACAGTTTGATATGTTATTATGGGTTAAGGTGATAACAGTGCCCTTTATGAAGGCCTGGTGGCTTAAGCTTGGGACTCTAAGCATCTGTTGCAGGTTCTAGGTCACAGCGTCAGCATTCAAGGGGAGTCTCTGGAGGAATTTTAAGCCGTAAAGGGAATCTAAGTGTCAACTTACTTCTGCGTGTCAATTTATAGAGAGTTGGTTACCTAAGAGAGGACACAAATTGTGGGGATAATCAAATTCGGGTGAGAGTTCTATAGTAGAACTATGCGGGCATTCTGAAGTTGGAGTTCTTTGGTAAATTAGATTTGGGGAACTGTGGCATTCTGGTCACCGCCATGAGCATGCACATTGCAGAGGATAATGCTTTGATCGGCTCCTAGGGGTGTTGCAGTCCTAGGACTAGAGGGTCGAGGGATGCAAAATCCATGGAAGGCGACATTAGCAAGCAGGCTTGCAACGACTGTTGATGATTCGGAAAGGTTTGGAAATTCTACAGCGTTGTATCCAACATAAGAATATATATATTATATATATTATATATATATATAATTTTTAATTTTTATTTTTTAATATTGAATTTTTTAATTTTTTAATTAAATTAAATTAAAAAATTAAAAAAATTCAATATTAAAAAATTAAAAAATTATACATATATTATATATTATATATATTATATATAAAATTAAAATTAAAAATAAAAGAAAAATAAAAAATAAAAAATAATAATTAAATAATTAAATAAAATTAAAAAATATAAATATAATAATAATAAATAAAATAAATAAATAAATGAAAATTTAAAAATTTAAAAAAAATAAAAATAAAAATAAAATATTGACACTCTAACGATGCAGGAGCAACAATTGGAAAAGAAGGAGCATATCCAGCATTTGGAAGACGAGGTGGATGTGTTGCATAAACAAATTGAGCTATTGAAGCTTAAGATGGAGGAAAGCAGCAAGAGTAAGGAAGAAGAATTCATTGTCCTGGATCTGAACAGTCCAATGCCAATGGAAGAATAATCTATTCACTCACTTGTTTTTGTAAAATGTTTTTGAATGGCACACTATAAATGTATATACTTACTATGTCAGTATGTCGATTGTATAGCCATAGGATACCAAAAATGAGAATTTTTTGTAAGAAGCATGGAAAAAACTCTATGGGAAGGGATGGGGAATAATGGATGTATAAGAAGCCCTTTAACAGGCTTGAAAATATGATGTAAAATCTCGATTTTGCATGCGAATGGGCGTGATTTATATATATTAAAATACTACTCATTCTGGTTTAAAAAAATATAATGATCACATTGTTCTCTTTCATGTTAATGAAACACAATAACAAAGCTTGGAAAATTTTGTTAATCAACCGTAAAACAATATAGAAGAAACACCTGCCTCAAAATCTCCAAATCACTCTAAAATTAATTCAGAAAATCAGTCAATAAATCATCAAGTGCAAGTACAAATTGAAGATTATAATATTATGCGATCTTTTGTAGAAATTTCTAAGTTACTTCATGTTGATCAAATACAAAATTCAGGGCATCCAGAGAACATTCTTTAATAAAACAAAATTAGCTAAGTAAATGCTCTAGAATCTGGAATTTACAATGGGCAAAATTCACAAGAATCTACAAATAGAGATATTTTCAAATTCAATGTTTCCGATTCACATTGTTACCTCTATCCTAATATTTTTGTTGATAGAAATTTATCCCCTCTTTGCATTAATGTTATTCCAGAAAGCAGAGAGGTTGATATAAATAAATTTCCTATTGGTTTTTTATCAAGATAGAGAGACAATTATTGATCATTCTTCTGGCATTAATGAACATGTGCTCCATATTCCTTCTTGTTTTAATACATCATATGAAAATAAAGAAAATACCAGTGATGTTCTAAAGTCATTTATGATGACTGGTTTAACATTGAGGATGTTGATTTCTCTCCTTCTCTATTAAATCCTCATGTTCCAAATCAAACAATACTTGAAAATGAAGAGAAACTCAATACATAAATTAGTCCAATTGACTCTCATTTTCAAACATTTAATCATACTCATGATTTCAGCATTCAATAACCCATCCCAATTTATGATTCTTATGATGATCAAGCTCTCATTCCTATGCATAGTCTTGATCCTCTCTCTAATTCATAAGTTTGTGTTCGCAATCATTCTAATTTCATTATTTTGGCTAATTCTTGTGAAAAGAAAATTACTTCAAATCAATCTTAATTGTATTGTAACAATAATTGTAATACTATTGTAAATAGTGATTTGATTTTGTTAGTTTTCCTTCATTTATTTTGGTTATTTTCTAATTTGTTTTCTAACTGCCTTTCTCAGTTTTTAGATATCTTATGTTGGCATATTGAGTGGTTCAGTATTCAACACTCAATTGATACATTCCCTGAACAAGAAGATGAAGTTTCAAATCATAAACATTAACATCAAGAGCTATTACTCTTCAAATTCCAATTGATGTTCATCTCTTATCACTTGTTCCTTTCCTCTCAAAAGCAATGTCAGCAAGAGAGTGTATCTTCACAATATGACCAGTGATCAAATTCAATTAATGATCTTCTATTGAATGTATTTGACTTCCATCCATATTTCATTGACCCATTTGAAAGACGTTTGGAAAGTTTTAATACACATAAGATTGTTAATAATTTAACATATGTACATAATACTTACAATTTCATGCAGGCCATTGTATCTAAAAGTGCACTTCCACAATCTAGCATGTTATCCTCTCCTTTGAACCTCTTCCAATAATTAATGGAAATCCATCCATATTTATATGATTCGATTGAAATTCAACTAGAAAGGACATTTCAAGAGAAGTTGATTGTAAACAAGTTGCTTCTTGCAAATATGTTAGAAATTAGTGTACATACTATTTTCAAATTTATTTTTGTTCATTTAATTGTATTTTTGTTACTAATGTTTGACTTGTACATATATGCAAGAAATAAAATGTTTAAATGGTTACATTGGAAGCATGACTATACTTATTCATGTTTCCTTTCATTTAGTTAGTATTAGGGATATATTAATTTAGATTTAGATTATTTTCCCGTTTTTATTTATTTCATTATGGCAAACTTTTAATAAACGAATAATGAGCCCATGATGCTCCCTTTCATCTTCTTCATTCTCTAACGAAGAGTGTTCGAAAAGTATGACTGATTAAATTATTCTTATGTTATTCTTTCTTATTCTTCTTGGTGAAGCTTCATCATATTGTTAAAATTTGCAAAGAAAATCAAGAAGTATGAAGCTCCAAAGAATCTTTACAATCAAGCGCTCTTAAGAAATCCAGTTTTCAACTCACAAGAATTTCTATATAATCACTTTTTCCGTTCATGTTCCTCAAAGTTATTATAAAGTAGATGCAAATCAATAGCTCATTACTTAGTACTTAATTTAGATCGAAATAAGTAGATTATTTTGAACATACTCATATTTTGATAAATGCATGGAAGAACTTGAAGATCTATAAGATACACTTACAACTAGACTCTTCCAGGTATGCATTGACATGTTCATCTTCATTTGTGGTTAATTTATCTTTTTCATTAGGTTGTTTCTTATTTATGTTTTGACCCTTTGCAGATATTCATTGCCTTGATCTGGAGACTTGATTTGTATTGATTAGATTTATAAATAAGAAAGCAACCAGCCCTTTCTAATTTGCAACATGTACAAAGAAGTATTTGTTATTTCATCAGAATTTGTGTATTCTACAGTTTTTCTTTTGTTCATATTTCCTTTCTTTGCAAAATTTAGCAATATGAGTCAATAATAATATTTTTAATATCCTTAATACAACTGAAATCAAATTCTTGACTCTTTCTTGTTCAAATTTTCTACAAGCAAAGGAAATTGCAAAAAATCTTGTAGCCAGTTATAAAAAATGCTCCTTCCCAACTTTTCCCATTCCAAATCTTATATTTTCCAGGTTGATTTGTTAGCCTTTGCATTGCACTCATTCATCATCCACTTTAGTCACATGCCTTTCCTTCGAAACGACTCAGAACCTCTAACTGGTAAATCTTGGAATTCTGATCCTCTATTATTCATTCTTCCGAGATTCCATTTCTCTCTAAACCTTTTAATTCCTCGAATTATTAAGATATCAGATTATATAATCTTGTTGGCCTCTCATCAATTCATCCACTACTATATAGTCTAACTTATCATTATATTCACATGGAGTCCTCTTTGATTATCTTTGTATCTTCATGTCGACTTCCATGTTACTCTGATATTCGAAAGCTCAGATGCATTTTTAATTTTAATTTAGTCAAACTTCCAAGCATTCATTTCTCCAGATGACTTTGTGAATTTAGGGATATACATTCTTCATGGTGTGTGCACTTGGGCCTTTTTTACCCTTCATGGAAATCTTCCTGGCTAATGAGAAATGCATCGCCTACGACTTGCCTACATTTTCGTCTTTATCTTACTATCAGATGTTCATCACATCATCTTGTTCATCTTTTAGTATGCATCTTTATTTTCTTTTCAAATACACTTTTGAGAATCGATTATGATGTTGCAACCAGCTGGTGGGAATTTGTAAACAGGTAAAGGTAATGGATCATGGTTAATTCATGTTTGAATTCTCTTATATTTGATTTTTGATATATGACTCTATATTTAGCATGCAAAATTTCAAGACGTCTCCATCTACACATATGCATTACACTGTTTGGGACTTGGTCTTGATTGTTAACAATTTATGAAAATCATGGAGTTGACATGAAATATGAAATATAAAGAGAGTAATTGTCATTCTACTTCATAAAGAAGCACATCTTCATTTTCATTTTGGATGGATTTTTGTTCACTTCCGATTCCTTGAACCTAATACATCATTTTCTAGTTTTGTTGCTCGCTTTAATTTAGACTTAATAAGTTATGATTTTGGGCCAATGAAATTTACATAACTTCTTCATGCTTTTACTTTCATTAAACAGAAGAGGTTATCTGTTGTTGGAGAAGATGATATCTCTTAGGTAAGATCAAACGAAATTTTCCAATGGTAAGTCTCATGTGCCCATCTTCATTCTTTTCAACTCTTTAAGTTTTTGTTTCAATTTGTGCTTATAGTTATCTATGTTTTGAAGGACCTCAAGAATTGTTTCACACCCTTGCTAGCTCAGATTTGGAACTCATTCTCCTTGTTTACTTTCGAGTTTTTTGGGAGAAGCAGTAATGATCCTTATCGAATAAGATAAATTGGAGAGTCCCTAAACTTTTTACTTGTTTCATAAGCATTTCTTTTATCATAAAATTGTTAAGATGCTTTTATGCAACATTTGCATTGAAACAAGAATTTGCAGCAAGCAGAGACTTCTCATTTGGATTTATTATCTATCTTGACTACTATTCACTTAAAGTTTTGAGAGCCTCATTTCCTATAAATATACAAGATTAAAATTTACTAAACTATCAACATAAGGCAAACACACACACATTTATATTTTTTTTCTCTTTTGTTGATACATTTTATTATTAGCCTTGTTGGGGTGTCTTTTAATTTGGGCTTGTCTTTTAGATTTTTCTTTCTTCGTTTGACATTTTGAAGTTTTATTTCCTCTTTTGCTTCAGTTTGGATTTCTTTTTCTTTTTGTTATTGGTTTTGGCTTGATTTGGGTGACTCTACCAAGATTTTGTTGAAATATGGAAACAAGAATATTCCAATTTAATTTGTCCTTGAATTAAATTGTGAATATAAAATAGAATTTAGTATTAATAGCTACTTGGAAATAATTTATTTATTTATTTATTTTAAATAAATTGGTTGGAGAAATTCAAATTAGAAGTATTTCTGAAGTCATGCAAGAGTTATCCCTTAAATTAAGGAGATAAGATTGAGTTATATTTGAGTTGTAATTAGTTAACTCAATTTACTGAGTTAAGTCTAGTTAAATTAGTTATAAACTATTTGAGGAACTAATAGTGAGTTAACAGTCAGTTGATGCATTAATGCACTCAACTAGTGCTACTCCAATTAACTGAAGATTCCCTCATCAGAAACTCATGCATGTCTATTTTGAGAAAGACCCAGTTGAGATTAAAGTTCAAGGACAGTGTACTATCAGTTGCATGTGTTTTCTCATGGAGAAAACTCATGCACGCAGTCAAGGATTCATCCTTGAGGATTGTGCAGTTTTGGAGGATTTGGTTTTCCACTTGGTAAAGGCAAATCATCCACAAGGAACAACGCAAGGAAATAGGAACTTGGAGGGCAGAGAGGAAGGCTAGAGAGAATCCAAGATTTGCTGTGAGCATCTGTGAGGATTGTACTAAGAGCTGGCTAGTTGTGAGAGCTAAGGCTTTGTATAATTCCTATGTGTTTCCACCATGTATGATAATACAAGAGTGTGAGGTTTTTAGCTGAGGCTTTCCCCAAAGTATTTTCATGTGTATTGTATCATTGATTCTTCTTCTTCTGGTTATATTGTTCAACTCGATCTTTAATCTTCTACAAATTGACTATAGAAGTAAGTTATAGTATTCTACTTTGATTTATATTGCATTATTGGGTTAACCTACCATCATATTTTCTACAGATTTATGTGGAAAGAAATTAGTCTTCTCACTCAACATTGCTTGGCATACATGGAAAATTTTTACTCTGTCTATTTCACCATTAAAGGTGTATCTTTATGGAATCCTAAAGCCCTCTTTCTTTAAATATTTTCCATGGAAGAACATGCATCCTCTCTAAGTGATATAGTTCACCTTTTCAAGGAAAGAATTGGCTTGAGTTTAACTCAATGGATCCCTCCCATCCCTCCATTTCATATACGATCCTATGAATGATAGTCATGGGGAAAGATTTGGAATCAACATTATGGAAGTATTATATCCATTTTCATAAGTATCTATTACCATCCTACCTTTTTCACTCAAGTACATCATAAACTAAAGCTCGCAAATGTGCTTATCAAAAGGGTGATTAAAAGAGGAAGCATGCAAAATACAAGTAAACCCATCGGTGCTATGGACGCTCACTGGTAGCGAGGATATGCTTGTATGGCATAAAAGACAACTTCATCTTAGTATTGTTCAGGCTCACTGGTAGCGAAGCGATGTTAGAGACCATTCATATCGATGGATATATGCTTTAGCAAAATACTCCTATCTGTACCTTCTTCTATTTTCCATACGAGGTAATCTTAAGATAAATTTTCCCAAAATTTGGATTCATGATTCTAAACTCAAGCTCCTTTGAGTACTTATCTTTTTGAACCTATATTGCTTAATTTATTTGATGTGGGACCCATGCGAAATGATTTATTGTTGGAAAATTTCGTGGAATCCATTATTTTTAACCTCTGGGTAAAGTGAAGTTCATCATATTTAATTAGAGATAATTGGTTCTTCCCCATGTGTCACCATTGTTGAGGTGAAAAATCAACACCCCTATTTTTTATTTATTTATTTCAACTAATGGGGACCCTTTTCATAAATTTTGTCTAAATCGCCTTTTAACATTTTCTTTTGGTTAAATATCCTACATTTTGCCAAATTTTCATTTTTGTCAAAGTCCAATTTCAATTGCTTCATTGAGTTTGAATTGTCACAATCTTTCCATTGGTTCTCATTTCATCTCAATTTGTTACACGGTTTGCAAATGGCACTCCTCTGAAGTTTGATAATTTTTACCGCCTGGGCTAAAAAATGTACAAAGTGTATATTATTTTAATTTTTGTAAATAAATTACTAATTAATTGCAAATATGGATCTTTAATTAATTTTTGTTAGTTAATTCATTTTTCGCTGACAATCCTACAAAATCGCCACAGCCAAATTGTAGAACAATTAAAATTATGGTGTTTTCGAATTTCATAAGTCTATGATTAAACCCCAATTTAAAAGAAATTATGAGATTTGAAATCTCAAAATTGCAAAGTGGTTGTAGTTCATTTTTTTTATTTTTAAATTACCAAGTGGTTGTAGTTTATGATGGAAGGGCCCCACTCCATGTAGGCCCCACTTCACCTCACCTCTTATGTTCTCTCTGCTCTGACGTTCTATTCGCATGATATATCATAACTTGCTTTTATCATAACACCTCAATTAAAAACTTTTGATATTCAAAACCTCTGATACCCCATTATGCATCTCCGCATGTTTTATCGGAACCTCGGAACATTGATATATCGTAACTTTTTAACACACCTCCAATAATTTTATCCTTTGATGCCCAATATGTTGGTTATTATAAAACATAATTTTTTTTTAACATAATGGGCCTCTGAGCTATGATACATTGAGTCTCTTTTAAAAACTTACGATATTTTTTCACCTCTCATGGTATGCAAATTTGATGGTTAATCGTTGTTACACAAGAAGGGGTCAAACATAGTTATAAATAATTTTATCGGAACCTCGACACGAAGGTTCATCAGAGCCACTTCTTAAAATTCTCGATTTTATTAAACCTCTAATGTCCGATGTACATCAGCACAATTATATCGGGGCTTTTTTAAATGCCTCCCTGGTGTCATAAATTTCTGATACTCTTATATACTCTTCAAAATAAAGTCCCTCCACTTCATGTTTAACAAATGCCTCCCTCTCATATTATATAGAGACTCTTATGAGTTCTCAAAGCCACTTGGGTCCATAGTCATGGACCAATAGCCACTTGACACATTTCTCAAGTTATTAATTTATTTATTTATTTTTAATTAACTTGAATTTAATTATTTGAATTAATTTTAATTATAATATAATTATAATTATAATTAGTTTTGTCAATTAATTTAAATTTTTAAGTAATTTCATAACTTTAATTAATTAATAATTGTGCATTTAAATAGGAGTTAGAGTTTTAATTCAAATTTTCCTAATTTTGACCCAGGTAGAAATGCTTCCAGAATTCTGCAATTTTGACACTTCAACTTTGGACGCTCATAAGTTGAGTTTTACTTGGTCAAATGAGGCCCAGAACAGCTCGTTAGATAGATAAAATCATGGAGAATATTTATCAAGTGGTTGCATGACCAGATTTAGTCATTAACTAAGTCTAAAATCAGTAGAAAATTAAGCTCTGAATTTGTAACCAAAACTAATTTTTTGAGTTTATTTTTTGCATTTTCATTTACTCAAAGCCTCTGTTGATTGTAGATCCATTCGATTAAGTTCTCTTTGACCAAAAAAATATTTACAAAATATCACTAGGAAGCTCAAATTTATTTTTATTTTTTTATTTAATTAAATTTTGATTAGATATGTTTGTTTTCCCAGATTTGGAAATTTTGATTTTGATTTGCATTTTTATTGACTTTTGATTGGTTTTTGGCAAGAGAGAAATTGAGAAGATGGGGAAGAGAAGATTTGGAGCCATGGAAAAGGACCATCGAGAGAAGAAAAATAATTTTGACCAATGAAAATTGTTGGAGCATACTTGTTCTTCAACAACTCTCCTATTTGGAATTCATTTTTGTAATTATAAATATGGGTTTTGTGAAAGGAACAAAGAGGGTGCCTCTTCTCTGCACCTAAGGAATTCCAAACCACTATTATAAGGTATTTTTAGTTGTAGATGAGGGGAGAAAACTCAAATCTAGGTTATTTGGATTTGTCTTTTTCAATTCTAGACTTTGTGTTCGGAGAAGAGCTTGTGTTATTGCTTCTCTTTCTTTTAATGGTGAGGCTTATGATTTAAGAAATATTATTGGAGATCAAATCAATGAACAAAGAAAGAGACCAGGTTTTAATCAATTTGTACTTTAAACATTATTATCTTTAATGCAAATTTCATCTTTTTAATGACATATATGTGTCAAAAAAATTTCATGTTGAGCATTATTTTTTAATGTGAATATGAAGGTCTTTTTGAATTAGCTATCTAGTTCATTGACTTCGTATATCTGTTATTAATTTTCTCTTTTGCTCTTATACTCAAATCATATTTCTAACTATTTACTCGGAAATTTGCTATCTAAAATCGATTTAATTATCATCGACATTAAGAGAACTATTTCCTAATGTATTTAGTTGATCATTCATCGTTAATTAGTCTCTGATCAAAGCATGCTTTGGTAAATATAATATTAGCTAGTAGAACTATTTCATTAGCCAAATATTCACCTAAAACCAGACATGTTAAAATCCCAATCATTTAATTACTTTGCTCTCGATTGGGTTAGATCTACATCTTCTTAATCAAGATAGGCTTAGTATTTCTTTCCTTTTGCTTGCATTCTAGGAGAAGTTTGCATTTAGATTAATCATTACATTTCTAGAAGTCCTATTATCAAAGAGGCAAACTTTAGTTGTGGCTTAGCTAAGCCCTAGATCAGTGTAAGGATCACTTTCTTGTATGAGCTTAGCAATAGGGTTGATCCAATGTCTCTTCTTTATTGGTAAGTAAAAGACATACTTCAAGCCAGCAAAGATAGAGAGAAGGTAATTGGACCTAGTTTAACCAGTTGGAACCACCATTCCAAACGGAAAAGGAGTTGCTTTAAGTTCACTTACGAGTTGTCTCCCTTATAATGTTGAATGGTCATTTTGGGCCATCAACAGGTTCTAACCTTGTAGGGGGATGCTTTCGAACACTTTGATGGATAGCGAAAGATCCAAATCGATTTTCATTTTCCTAATGCAACAAAATGACGCGTAACAATGAAGGCACTGGTAATCTCCAAAAGCCAACCATAACCATATGGAACGCAGTGAATTTATATGGTAAAATTGGTAGTTTAGGATTACTGATCTAGGCTTGAGATCCACATATGAAGGAGAATAAGCTCTAGGGATAAGAGATAATACCTATAGAGTAGGAATTAGATATCTCCATCAATGGTAAATAGTTAAAACCACCTTATAAGCTTCTGGAATGATAATTTTTTTAAATATTTTTTATTTTTCCCAAAATTCTAGAACCATAACACCTGTAAAGTAGAGAAACCTATGTTGATCAGTGCAGGTGCTTAGTTATGCAACTTGCAACCATTACAAGTGGATTGAAGTGTAGGGTGCGCTAGGGCCAAAAACATTATTTTTGAGTGATTGACCCAAAAACTCAGACTTTTTAGAGAGGTAATACTTAGGGCTTTGCAAAGGGATAATGGCAAGGTGTTAATGATGTTGATTGATCAAGATTTTAGGTCATTTTATTGGATTTGACAAAATGACTTGTAACACACCAAATCTAAATTTGAAGTGGAACCACTTAGCTTCTTTAGATTGGTCACCATAGGTGTAGCCATAGGCTTGCAATCCATCATACCAAATCTCCTCAAGATCTGAATTGTATTCTTCTCCTATCCAAGGAAGATATCATATAATCATTGCCACATCTCAAATCCCAGGAAATAATGCATCAAACCAAGATATCTTACTTAAAACCATGAGGCCAACTCTCTCTTGCAACCAACAATGAACCTCTTTGCCCCAATAAGGAATATATCACCAACATATAACACCAAGATCAAATAATCACCATCAACAACCATGAAGTAAAGGTCAAGATCCACATCACTCTTGGTGAAGCCCAAACTCATCAAGTATTGTTAATCCTAGAATACCATTCCCTAGGTGCATGCTTGAGCTTGTACAAAGCCTTCTTCAACCTAAAAACATGAGACTTATTCCCATGTACCACAAAGCCCTAATGTTTCTCTATGTGCACTTCCTCCTCAATCACACCATTGAGGAATGTGATCTTTACATCCATATGATGCAACCTCCAACCCATAACTGAATCAAGAGAAACAATAGTCATGAGAAGTGTACCTGATGATTGGAGCAAAGGTCGCATCATAGTACTATCCCTCTTTCTAAGAGAACCCTCTCACCACAAACCTTACTTTATACTTCTCAATGTTTCCATCTGCTACATGCTTGATATTATATATCCACTTAGAATTCACTATTGACTTCCCCTCTGGTCTTAGAAATATCTCCCATGCATAATTCTTCATGATGGATGGATACTCCTCCATCATGGCATCCTTCCAAACTTGTTAGCATGCTACCTCCTCATAATTGGAAGACTCATAATGAATGATGTGGCTCAATTCCATATGGCTTGATAACCTCTGTGGTCATATACTCTCTCAAAAAGTAAACCCAAGAGTTGCATGTGTCTCTACATGCTACATATTGTCACATAGCCATGTTGGCCCCTTCCTGGTCACTCCAACATCTTTGGGTGGGTCCACTGGCATTGTTGTCTCTACTGACTCCTCCCCTGAAGGATGAACAATGAGACTAGAGGAATTTGTACCTAAATCCTTCAAATCCTCTTGTGTCTCTCTATAAATATCCATATGAAACTCTATGGACCTCCTAAAGGCTACCTCCTTATCAAAAATAACATCTCGACTGACCTAAATTTGACGTTATCCTGGAATGTAGATCTTGTAGGCCTTCAAAGTCTCACTATATCCCAATAAAGTACCCTTCTTCCCTGAGAGTTCTAAATTCTTCCTCTTCTCCTTGGGAATGTGGTTGTATACTGGAAAACCAAATATCCTCAAATGGATGACCTCATGCTCTACTCAGAGCTCTGGAAGACCTTGCAACCATCCTCTTTAATGCTAGAAAAATCCCTGTAATGCAGGTGAGAAAATCTTTGATGCCATAGCTCACATAAAGTAATATTGTCATGTACCAATGCCTAAGCTAGATGTCCTAACAATATATACAGTCCTATCTATTGAAAACAAATCCCTTATGTTGAGTCTATGCTCAATCCCTTAGGCCATACAAGAACCTGACCATCCACAAATGAAACTTTGTAAACTCTATCCTCTGATGTTGAAAAAGAGAGTAGGTTATTCTTCAATCCTAGTACAATTAATACATCTCTCATGTGTAGAGAATCTTCGGAGTCCAGCTGAAACGAACTTATCCCAACTGCTCTCACTCCATACTTAGCATTATCTCTAAGTTCCACATGTAATTATCAATCCTTCTTTACCAAATCTGAGAGAGAATCTCATGAATTTTTCATGTGCCTAGAAGCACCACTATCCACCAATCAGATATCACTATTGTCAATAATAGCGTCTATAAGAGCAGAGACAAAGAAATATTCCTTCCAAAGTTCATCTGCATTCTCATCAAATTTATATTCCTTTTTCTTCTTTTGCTGTAAATGTTCATCATCATCACCAACATCAGTTGTTGATGCATGTTGCTTTGCGTTCCTTTTCTTCTAAGGACACTGTGAAGCATAGTGACCAAATGTATGCCATATGAAGCACTTAATATTTGAAATATCTTTCTTCTTCTAATCTTGAACTAAAGTTGGTCTTACACCTATATTATTCTTATCAAAGTTTCTTCTTCCCTTTTATTCACTTGCATGAGCTGCAAGGGCTTGAGTTTATTCATCTTGAGGCCTCTGAAAGTTGTTCTCAAACAACAATTTGGCCTCCTCTTAAACAAAATCAGTCCAAATTTGATCAAACTTGGGCAGCTCAGCCTATGCACAAATACCCTATAAAAATGGATCCCATTAATAATGAAATACATTAATAATTATTGTAACAAGCTCTGCATCATCAATGGTATCTCTAATGGGTTAAGTTGATCTCATAAGATAAGTGACAACTGAATATGATCTAGACATCATGATACAACAAATTTGATGTCTCAAGGCTAAATTCCAGCTAGTATTCTTAGTCTCGAACAATCTATTGTAGATGCTACAACCCCCCTCCAAAAAATTTCCTACGCTTTGATTTTGGAGCCTACCTTTGATCATAAGAACTAGTGTTTTAACTGGTGACAAGTATTCTTCTTGTTTATCAAGTGATGCAATGACTTATTCTTTTATGTTAGGCTTGTGATGTATTTTCACGATGACAATTAGGCGTTGTCGAAAATAGTTTCTAAACTTCTGGAAACAAGAACACACTTCTCAAACACAAGATAAGTCTTGCCTTGATCGAGCACTGGTTGCATGCTTTGCCTTGAGGAACTGTGCAATCCTCTGTCATAGACAACTGCCAAATCCCTTTGAAATTAAACTGTCCAATCCTTAGAAGCATATAGCTATTGTGAAATCAAACTACACAATCACCTTGTGAGAGAAAAAAAAACTATGTAATCCACTACGAAACAAAATTGCACAATCCCTTGTCATAGGGAATTATACAGTCCCTTCAGCAAGTGAACTGCACAGCCCCTTCAGCCAGTGAACTGCGCACTCCCTTTAGCCATTGAAATACACTATCCCTAGGATTAGTCAATTGTGCACTCCTAGAAAATAGGAGGTGTGCATTCCTATCTAGCCATGTGGAAAAATTTTCTATTGTTGATCTTCTGACATATGTCAATTAATTAACAATCCCTCCTTGATTTTAGGCATGCATGTCAAAAACCCTAACCCTAATCTCATGAGCACCAATCTATATATGAAAGTCTTACAGAACTCATTCTCACACTCATCATTCGAGCTCTAGCCCTTCTCATGAGTTCGAGGAGCTTTGGATTCCATTTGTGCCACTTTTCCGGGTAGGTTTCTCAAGTGTCGCTCTTTGCCACATTTTTCTTTCACTTTTGTCACTTTTGTGTTTTCAAGTGTCATTTTGCCTCTCTCTTCTTGTAACAAGTTGCATTCTTGCTATTATTAACTTATACAAGTGTCGTTTCAATCTTTTGAGCTTCTTTTCAAGTGTCGCATCGTGTTCCTTGTCATTTTTCCTACCGACAATTACTGTTGTTGGGTGTATTTATGCATGCATGTATTTCTCTTTTCATTATCTTATTTTCTCGATGATAATGACTGATTTGATTGATTCTTGAGGTGATCCACATCCTTCCCTCTTTAGTCACAGATCCAAAATATGCCCTTCTCCCAACAGAAACTGCACAATCATTGAGTCTTGTTTTCCTCCTCAACTGCGCATTGTGTAATTACAAGTAGTAGAGGACCTTCTTTGCCAGCTACAATTACACATTGTGCAATCACTGGCCTCCTTGAATGCACAGTGCACAATCACAGGAAGTAGTGAGCCCTCCTTTCCAGCTACAACTGTGCACCACATAGACCATACTCCCTCCCCCAGTAGCAACTTTGCATTGCATAGATCTGGTGCACAATCAACTCCCCTACAATCCAGAAATGTGAAATATTCCTCCACAAGTTGCACAGTGCACATTTCCAGTGCTCATTCAGACCCTTTTGATCCCAGCATTGCACAATCCCTTCCCTTAGTAACTCTTTTTCTACCTAGAAGTTGATTGTTTAACTGATCTCTCTTGAACTAACGTGTTATCACCATGAGTGCATCTTTTTCAATAGGTACTGCAAATCCTAAACACATCAGTCTTTCATCATCAAGTAGCTCCATGTCTCCCAAGAAAGCAACATCAAAGGATGTCACAAAGAGTAGTACTAAAGAGGCTATTGACAATACCATTACAGGGGTTCCTATCATTTTAAATACACAATGTTATATTAAAAAGGATTCTATTGTCACATGGATCACCATTAAAGATGTATTCACTTTTACAGAGTTCAAATAAGATTTGGAGGATAGGGAAGTATATACAAACATCCAACGACCAGGGTTCCATAAGGTTTCATGCAAATATCCAGTACTACCATGTGCAGATGTTATCATGTGGATATTGTAGGGTCTAAATACCAAGAGAATGTAATTAAATAGTGTTGGTGGGTATCATCTTGCCTCATATTGGCGACATGACATTCACTTGATTTACAACAAGCCAAAGCTTGAGTAGCACCTCGATTCCCCATTTTATGCAACTTGGAGTTGTATGGATACTAAAGAAGTGATCAAGTAATGGTGGAAGGAACTAACTTAGTTTTGCCAGAAGCCTGATAATACTTATAAAACCAAGTCTCTCAAAATAGTTTACCAATACTTGATGGCTTTGTGTTGTCAAGTCTATGGGAAGAGGAATATTGAATCCTTCCCTGTATTAGCCTCCTGCTGCAGCAGGTTACTCATATTTCATGATTGAAATTTTACAGGCCAAATATGTCATACTTTGTATGCTGCAATGCTCCATATTTGCTAAACAGTCACCAAGCAAAGAAGGCTACTCAGAGTTCATCTAACTGCTTTCCAAATTCTGAAAATTCATTCTAGTTTTGTAGAATTTTCAGCTAAAGGGAGGTCCAAACAGCTTAATCTTGGTCTCCCTAGGTTTCAATTTCCTGTTTTAGAATATAGAGAATGAAAATCTGTCCAAACAGCTTAATATTAGCAGATTTTTAGATAGGTAGAGAATCAAAGGAGCCGAACTGCTTAATCTGGGCCCTTGGAAGAAAAAAGGGTAGTTTGTAGATAGGAAGGCATAAAAAGAAAAAATTGAAATGATGGGTCTGCAAGTCTAAGTGCACTCAAACCAAAAGAAGAAAAAATGTTAGGTAAGTAGGCTGGGTAGGTAGTTTTGAGGTTGCAGAATCTTGATTTCTGATCAATTCTATGTTTTCAAGGTGTCATCTCTACTCATGGCACAATCACCAGGCATTTTTATGTGAAAGAGCTAAAAACAGGAATAACTAACTTCCCTTTCTCCATCTCCCCAAAATCATTAACTAATTTCCCCAAAAAGAGGTCAAGATCTGCTTGATATCTCTTAGTTTCATCATTTTTCATGTCATTAGCCTGGGTGAAGACCTGCTTCACTCAAAGAGGAGCCATACTTTCTCTATAAGATTCTATCTTCCCTTTTGAAGCCTAAGATCTCTGAAGCTTAGTGCTTTCTGGTCATCTCCATAATAACTACTAACACTATTATTTAACTCCCTATATTTTCCCTATCCCCATACTAAACTATGTAGATAACCCCCTTATGTAAATATCCCCTCCCCCTGGTTGAAATATAACCATAAATACTTCACTGGGAATTACTAAGTCACCTGGACTTTAGTAAGAACCCTCCCTCTGCAAAAATTTCCACTCCCAAGTGTATGGAACCCTTCCAAACACTAAGGGAACCCTTTCCAAAACCCCCCCCCCCCCGGCGTGCATTCTTCTATGAAAACTATTAATGTTTGTTTGATAAGTTTCCACCACGCAAAACATAGTTTGCCCATTTTCTAAAGTTGAAAACCCACAGCGCCGCGAAAATTTAAGCCTTAAATGCGCGCGTGCTTTTACATCCGACGGTCCTTGTTCACATCGCGCGCCCGATTGTGGTGGTAGGTTAACACCCGACGTCCAACGGTTTTACCGTCGTACACCGGGACAGGTGGTGGCCTCCCATTGCATCGGGCCGCCCCTGACAGAAACCACCTCCGTACCAAAGGCGGTCCGATGCACAGGAAAAACCGCCCTCCCCTCACGTAATAGGAGTGCCACCTCACCCTGCCACATCGCCGCCACGTCACCTAACCCAGCCTACGCTCGGCCCACGTATCCCTGCCACATCACCCTGCCATACTGCCACGTCACCTTGATGAAGTCAGCATGCTGACGTCACACCCGTACCAAAGGACCCCACTGCTGACGTCAACATGCTGATGTCATCCACCGTACTGCTGACGTCAGCAACCAAAAAACTGAAAATTCGCGCAAGAGCAAAAGTCGAGCTTCGGAGCTCCGGAATGAGAAATGGAGGCAGTTTTCAATGCGCATCGCTACGGGAAATAGGCCATATTGGGGAATCTTTAGGGAATCTTTTGATTCCTTGGCCCGTTTTTCACTGAAAAAGCCTGAAATTGCCCGATTTTTCCAAATTAAACCAATTGGAAGATAGGGAGAGACCAGAGACAGAGATTAAAGAGTATCAGATCAAATTTACAGAGAGAAAGCACGTCAAAGAGTATCAGAAAGCGGCGGAGACCATCAATGTAGCGGCAAAGAGTATCAGTGAAGATCTTAACAGTGGCCCAAAGCAGGTGAAAATTAAATACCTTCCAGCAAAGTCAAAGAAAAAGGCAAGGCCACTCAAAACTCTCAAATCACGGTTCTTGCACATTTAACTCACACCAGAACAGAACTGCAAATCCCAAAGCATAGTTATTCCAGTAGTACTGCATCGAGCCTCCAAGGGCCACATTGCACTCTTTTTGATCCAGCTACCTCTGACACATTTCAATAGATATTTACCTGCATTTAATTTTGGCACAATTTAGGTTTAGAAAGCTCTTTCTGCAGACCTGTTTTAGCTCGATTGTAATAAATAGTTTGAGATATTTGCACTATAAAAGTAGCCCTCAATACTGTATTAAGGGTTGGTTGGTTGGTCAACAAGCTATCTTTAGCTGATTTTGCTCCAGGAGAGACTCGCACTATAATACCTGATAGTTTCTATAATCAAAGACTGCTTATGAGCTTTGGAGAATGGATTGTTCACTGTGTTTACCAGTTGAAGAGTGATTATGGAATTCTCGTGTTGTTGCATAACTCAATAAGTGCTTCTTACCTCTGTTTTCCATTCATAAGTTACCATCTAAACAGTAGAAACGAAGATTAGCTTAGAATTTGTTTAAATACACTCTATGCTCAATTTCTGTTGTTTCTTGACGTTTTCCTCTGTTTAGGCATAAATATGAATTCCACATGGCTCATGTTTGCCCTAACCTTAGACAGTTATCCAGGGATTCTTCATTGCCCCTAGATAGAGATCATCCTTCCCTCTGTTAAGCTGAGTGAGAGATTCTTAAGTGCCTCTCATTTCTTACATATCAATCATCCTTTAGTTTGAAAGTTGTGTTATATACAGCTATCCCGCTCCATATTCCTCTTGTGACCAAGAAAACGCACTGGTAATCCTTGTTAGGATATTCCGACACATAGGAAATAGTTAAGTTCAACTTGGTCTAGTATAGAGTTAGGTATAGATTTAGGTAAAGTGTGTTTCTTTACCGTTGTACATTTTGTAACTTACAATCCGACGGTCACGATATGTAGTGATCCGACGGTTCATTCTCTCCTCGGTTTTACTGACACTTGATCCGTGGCTTGACACCTGATTGGTCCATGAAATCTATTTAAAGCGCATGGAGGGTCATTTGTAGGTTCACCGTGCATGAGAGAAGCTTATGTAAATTTTCATTCTTTTATTAATAAATTGCCTGTAGTAGCCAC
>APFE030783967.1:0-22768 GCA_000404065.3 Pinus taeda | reverse complement strand
CATACTCAATCCCTTGATTTGTGCAAGAACTCATGCACAACTATAGTCACAACTGATAGCAATCTGATTCTCTAACACCTGTCCCTGTTGAACTAAACATGCACTGACATGCAACTGAGTTAACTGATGTATTCATAGTTGTATTATGAGTTAATAACTTGTGAATTAATTAATAACTAATTCACCCAACTCATCTCTAGTCTATTTGCCAGTTAGACTAAATACAACCAGTTTAACAAAGCTAAACTGAACACAACTCCATCGACTCCACAATCAACTCCACCAAACTCAACTGATTGATTTCTGACTGAAGTCATGCATGCAACAACTCAACTGACTCATAAGAAAAGCGTATTTCCTTCTGACAGCTGCATGTGCCACCTCTATAGCTCAAACTGAAGTGCTCCAAGAGAATAAGATTAAGTTTATAGTCCAAATATTATTGTGAGATAATAATATTTGACTTTTCTATTTTTTGACAGCCAGTCTAAAAATAGACTTGATCACTCACACTGTGATCACTCACACTTTCATCAAAAATAGAAGTCCATCTATTTTTCCAACTTGATCAATCATCCATAAACAGCAACCTGCAATCCATAGACATGATCCATATGTCTAAAAAATAGACTTGCGCCAAAAATAGCCTGCGGGCCCACTTAGTGAAGGCGACTCTTTTCACTAAGCTCCATCATCTTGTTGCAATCTCAACATAGAAGCCCATTATTCCCTCATTGTTATTAGTTTAGCCCCCTTATTATTATTGTTGTGCCCCATAGAAGCCCACTATTGTTATTGTAGTGCCCCATAGAAGCCCACTATTGTTATTGTGGTGCCCTTACATTATTATTGTTATGTCGGCTATGATTATATTGTGGCCCCTTAGACTCCTATATATAGAAAGGAGGTTGTGTCATTTGAATCATCCAAGGATTGTTCATTGGTGTAATGTAAAGGAGGTTTCCCCCTCGAAGAGGCTTATTTCTAAGTCATTGATGTAGAAATTTTGAATAATAAACACAGATTCAATGGAGATTATCCTAATCATGTACTATTGCGGAATACATACACAATACATAAGCTCCTCTACATTGATCATCAATATAGCAGTATCAATAACAATAAAACATCAAGAGCATGCACACATTAACACAGTATGTAACCCGGGGAAAGCTTACAGTTGAAAACCCCACACTATATGTATATTAATGATTGAGGAACATGTAACATTACAATAGTCAATACTTCTCACAAGTATCCAACACTATCTCCACCTGTTACACACAATACAGCTCAAATCTGATCTCCAAATCTATCCCACTGCTTGCCTGCCTCCACTGCTCAATACCTGCTCAAGAATGGATGAGAATGGTTGAACCAAACTCGTATTTACCTCAAAAGAATCACTCACATTGGGAATCACGTGAGCAGAGGCTATAATCACTTGGTATTGGCCAATTCTCATTGGCATAACTCAATCCCATTGATTGTACAAATCCTCATGCACAACTATAGTCACAACTGATAGCAATCTAATCCTCTAACACCTGTCCCTGCTGAACTGAACATGCACTGTCATGCAACTGAGTTAACTGATGTATTCTTTAGTTTCATTATCAGTTAATAATTAGTTTAACAACTCATCATTAGTCTATTTGCAGTTAGACTAATTACAACTAGTTTAACCAAGTCAAACTGAACACAACTCCATCAACTCCACAATCAACTCCACCAAACTCAACTAATTGAGTTCTAACTGAAGTCATGCATGCAACAACTCAACTTACCCACAAAGAAAACGTATTTCCTTCTGAAAGCTGCATGTGCCATATCTGTAGCTCAAACTAAAGTGCTCCAAGAGAATAAGATAAAGTTTATAGTCTAAATATTATTATAAGCTAATAATATTTGACTGCTCTATAACTAGACTTAACAGTGTCACCGTCGTTGTCTAAAAATAGAAGTCCATCTATTTTTTGCCAACTTGACCAATCATCCATAAACAACATCTTGCAACTCGTAGACATGATCCATATGTCTAAAAATACACTTTGCGCCATAATTTGCCTGCGGGCCCACTTAGTGAAGGCAACTCCTTTTCACTAAGCTCCATCATCTTGTTGCAATCTCAACAATTAATCTATCTTTTCTATCTTTTTGTGAGCTAGTTTCACAACAGTAGACCTCCTCTAGGACGACTAGGGCGACCGACCAAGCGCTTCAAGGGGGTGAAGGCGGGATCGAAGAAGATTTCACTCACCTTTAGTAACGACATTCATATGGGGGCGTGCTTGATACATCCGACTGTGTTTGGGTGGGTCGGGTCACAGGTCGGGCATACTTGGCAGCGCGACTGCGTCAATGGGTTTTGGAGATTTGGGGGCAGGTACTCAACGAATTACCATCGGTGGTAACCGTCTCTCGCGGATGGTTTGCCCTACGTTTTCAGCGCCCAGAATTCATACCCTAGGTACTATCTAAGCATTGGCATATCGAAATGGCACCGGCACTGCTCAACCAATGGAGTCCTCTTTTTGATCCTGAGCAAGAACACCTTGGGGCAGGGCCTATTTGGGTGTGCCTTCCAGGACTACCTCTACACTTCTGGTCGGAAGACATCTTCAAGAGGATTGGGAACACCCTTGGATGATACATGGACTATGATAAATCATATATAGTCACTGGGAATATGTCCATGGAAAGAATTTTTGTACACCTAAATACCAGGGAAGGTCTAGAGGAATACATGCAGGGTTCTAATTCTGGATTATGAGGGGGTCCCCTATAGCTGCCGAAGGTTCCATAAGATAGGGCACCTATAGAAAAACTGTCCACTACTGGCCTCCAGCTCTACATCGGTGGCACGGCCTAAACATGTTGATGCTACCCCCACTGCAGAACCGCACGGAAAGGATCCTACATGGCCTGTGGTGCATTCTACGAAGGATTCACTGGTGGTTCATGGTGCTTGCGTGGAGCATGTTCACCCCCCATCCCAAAGTATCACCAAATCCCATGCAGCTGCAGCGGCGACTGCCTCTATTGCAGGTACTTTTTCCTTGACTCCCTCTCTACCTTTTGATATTTCATATGTTTGTTTTCCTTGTGTATCGATTTGCGCTCCTACACCTGTTATTGGTCCCTGCTCGGTACTATGCACACTGGATCCTTCTGCACCTACCTTCTCCCCCACTCCCTCATCCATTCCTGGGATCTTGGAATCCATTTCCCCTGCTGAGCATTCCACTGAAGCCAGTTGGAGTCATAACTATAACCTTCATTCATTGGTCCAATTAACTCCTGGAGATGGTAGTGGTATTGGTATCATCACCCCAGCCCCTCCCACCATATCTGCTAGGAGTTGGCAAACCAACATGTCAAAGGCCATATTTCAGGTTGGATTGGATGTGGCTCATGGTCGTTAACAACCCATTAAAAAGGTCCTTAGAGCATTGACCTCACTCCCCTCTAGTCTCCCATGAAGTGGATCTCCTTCAATTGTCATGGGCTAGCTAAACCTGCCAAGAAACTAGATTTTCGTCGGTTGTTTGATACAGAATTGGTTGACATTATTTTTCTTCAAGAGACTCTTGCACCTTGTACATTGATCACCTCCATTATTGAGGCTTTTATCCTGGGCTGGAATTTTTGTGCATTGGACGTTTGTGGGAGGTCTGGTGGGTTGGATCTGGGCTACAATCCCAGGTTTGTAATATTATTGAATTCTTGGAGTGGGGAAGGGATCATTGGGGCTAATCTTTATTTTGCAGAAGTTGGTAGGGAGTTGAGAATTATAAATGTATATGGGCCATGTATCAACAGGGCACATTCTAGCATCAGTTACTTAATCATGACTATATGCAAGCTGAGAACATAATCATTCGGGGTGACCTCAATTTCTCTATTGGTCATGCAAATCATGGGGTCAGAATGTTCAATGTGACTCTCTATCGAAAGTGTTCCAGTCTCTATAGAGGAACACCATCTGACTGATATTTCGATGGCCCGGCTTCAACCCACCTGTCGAAACCAGAGGACTGAAGATGTTTCACTAGCCCAGAGGCTGGATAGATTACGGGTTAAGGACACTTTACTGGATCACTTACCTTTATATCGTCAATGGGTGGGTTTTGGGGGTTTGTCTGATCACTCACCCATCTAGCTTGAATTTGCTTGTGGGGACCGTAAACCAAAGGCACCCTATAAATTCAATTCAGCTTGGATCAAGGATGAGGGTTACATCCACATGGTTACAAAGCATTGGAAGAGCTTCATCCCACCTCTGGGGCAATCAGTCTCTGAAGTGTTTGCCAATAAACTGCTTACCCTTAAACAAAGATCTATTGTATGGGCGAAGGAAAAATGGATTAAATATAAGATTTTGAGGGACACGGAATTGGAACTTGAACATCTGGGGGACAGGGAAAATCATGGGTTTATCTCCTCTGAGGCAAAAGAAAGACTCATCAAACTTGAAATGGACCGAAACGAATCTTGAAGGAACGAGAGGAAACATGGCGACTTTGAAGTCAGGCCATTTGGTTACAGGAGGGCGATGAAAATACTAAGTTCTATCACCAATTTGCAAATGTGAATTAGGTTATAAATACTATTTGGCATCTGGAGGATGACGATGGTACACAAGTAAACACCTTCCACCAATTGGCTATTCTTGGTACTACCCATTTTGATAGACTGTTTAGAGCTCCTCTGGAAGCTAATCTTGCAGAGATCATCAGGGTAGTCGGCCACTTTCCAAAATTTATGGATCATGAAACAGGAGAGGGTCTACTTGAGCCGGTTACAATGGGGGAATTGGAAGCCACCCTAAAGTGGTTCAATAAGGACAAGATCCCTAGACTCGATGGCTGGTCGATAGAATTTTATCTTGCATTCTTCGACATCCTTGGGAACGAGCTCCTTCAGATCATTGAAGATTGTCAAACGAAAGGGTGGATCTATGATGCTTTTAATTCTAATTTTATTGCCCTTATCCGCAAGACTAATGACCCTCTATCTTTCAATGAGTTCAGGGGTATATCACTCTGCAATTGTATCTATAAGATTATTGCCAAGATTATTGCTAACCGCCTCAAGCCCATATTATCTGAACACATCTCCCAGGAGCAATTTTCATTTCTTGATCATCGTCACATTCATGGAGCAGTGGGAACTACTCAGGAGGCCCTCCACTCCATCAAAACCAAGAAACTTAAAGGAATGGTACTCGAGATTGATTTGGCCAAAGCTTTTGACCATACTATCTAGCTCTATATTTGGATGTTATTGATACATCTTGGCTTTCTACTATCATTTATCTAATGGATCATGTGTTATATATCTAATGTTTCATACAATGTTGTTGAGTCTTGAAAATGTCATTCATTTCCATTTCACTTTCACTATTATGTCCATTATATCACCTCCATTTCACTACTATGTCACCACATTCATCCCACTTTCATTATCATTGGGCCACATTTATGTTTTCCAATCTTTATTAATTCTAAGCCTTTTAAGTGAATTTGTGGTTAAAAATTAGGAAATAATGTGCATAAGCTTATACCTAACAAATGGGTTGAGATTGTTGACATGTGTAGGTTGAAAGGAGGCTTCTAGAAGACCCTTATGTGGCACTCTAAGGCCAAATTCGAATTTGAGTGGAAAGCATCATGGGATCATGAGGATATGTGTCACATCTCCTAATTGTATTGTAACTCTAAAAAGACGTGTCTTATCAGTTCCTTTTTTGATTAGGACTCTAGAGGTAGAGGGAGAGATTCATGGATTATCATTAATGAGATGGCTCTCATCTTTTTGTATAAATAGGAGATCTCTCTCCTTCATTAGTTAGTCTTTTTAGTCCCTAGTTCTTAAGATTGTAGTTCTTCCTTTATGGCTTTTGAAAGCTTTGGAGAACTTTGTTGTACCTTTTACTTTTGAAGAATTTGAATAAAGCTTTCATGTTCTCAACATGGAAGGAGATGTGAAGTAGATGTCATGGAGCACATTAGAATGTAAGGTAGAGTAGATTTCATTTTGTAAATATTCCTTTGTAGAATGTAAGGTAGAGTAGATTTCATTTTGTAAATATTGTTTTGTTTTGATTTGATTACTTTCAAGTTTGATAGATTATACTTTTCATTCATGCAATTTTAATTCATGCAAGTGTGTTCAATTTTGCTTTGATTTCATAGGTGGCAGAGGGGCCCCTGCCTTGTATAGTTGTCATTTAATTTTGCATTTAATTTTGTTATGCTTATGTATATTAGCTGTACATAAATTGCTTTCAAGTTGGTTGTAGATTAGTGATGCACATAGCCTTTTAATGACTAATGACATGATAGAATTATCTTGTCATTTTGCTGAAGCAGCAAGGATACTTGGTCTCACAGTCACTAGCTCATTGTTTGGTTATTGCATTTTATTTTGATTGAACTAATGACATGATAGAATCATCTTGTCCTTTTGCTGAAGCAGCAAGGATACTGGGTCTCATAGTCATTAGCTCTTTGTTTGGTTATTGCATTTTATTTTGATTACCCTAGACACTTTAGAAAACCAACAAGAACAAAACCCCAAAAACAACAAAAACTATAAAACAACGAAGTAAGAGAAAGGTTAACTAAGCACATATAGTGCACCACACTTCATCAGTTTACGATACCCGGATTGATAATTTATGTAGAGCAATTTAAGACGTTAAATTGACCAGACAGTAGTCGCACACTAGCTCTGTGTAGCATGATCCTTCTGCAGGGTCTAAAGGTACCACTATGCACAATGATTTTTTCTCAAAAACCATCTTGTGCTTCCTTAGATTTATCACTCCATTCATGTCAATAGCCCAATCTATTCCCAGTAGCGTAGGGCAGGGATTGTTGTCATCAGCAATCTCTATCACTTCGAAATCTTCTAACGTGCTTGCTCCTTCGACATCTACTGTGATTCCCTGGAGTCTCCCCATAGGTAGGATCTTTTGTTGGTTTTCCATTCATAGTTGGATAGGAGACCATTGCAACACAGACCTGCCCATGCGGTCGCATGTCTATTTTGGTAGGACGTTCACGTCCGATCCTAGATCCAGAACCATTTGATCTATCTCATATTCCCTGATCTGCATAGTCAATCTCATCTCTCTTCCTATTCTTTTTGTGTGCTTCCCGAGCTTCCGGACTACACACAGTTCTCCTCACGCATTCCTAGTACATCTAGTTATGAGTTCTTGCAGCCCCTTCATAGCCTTGCTGTCGTGCAACAACTTCATGTAGGTCCTAAGAATGTAGTGAGCATCAATGGGTCCATTTCCGACTCTATTCTATCTTTATTTCCTGAAGTGGAGGCATCCGCGAAGCCCCTCTTAGCTTCTACGAAAGTGTCCTTAGCACACTCCAAATCAAATTTTGGTTCCTTCATTAGAGCCTCGCGAACCCAGGAACTCTCTTTAGGCTACTTGCCTTTGTCATCCCCTATTATAATACCACTCTGGAGCACAATATTTACATTAGGGTCTTCCTCGAGTCGCTCAAACCTCATCATTTGCAGGTTATGAGTCAGTGGAGGTTGGAGTGCTCCTTTATTGTGCAGCCTCGCTATTAGTGTTGGACAGTCCTCTGTCTCATGGTTAATCAATGTATAATACAAGCATGATGGTAGTGTTAGATTTGTACAATCGTGGGCATAGTGTCTTGGCCCTCCACAATTGTAACATATTAGTTGTTCGTGACCTCTTCCTGGTCCCATTTCGCCTCGGCCTCGTCTGCGCCGTTGAAGTCCAGTGCATGCCATTCCTTCGTTTTGATCGAGGGGCCATGTTTTGGCCTGAACTCTATAGGTAGGAGTCCAATCCATTATCATTTCATAATTTCTACAGGTGTGCTCATCATGGCGTACTAACCTACAAAAATTACACAACAACTGTTGGGAATTCTATGTATATGTTTGTAATAGATGGCAATTATCTATAACATACTTTCCTCCTATATGACAAATCATGCACAATATTGTAGGCATCACACCTAGTCCTACTTGTGCCTTTGATCTCAATGGCACTGTTCCTTCTTTCACGAGGTAATTTGCGAACACTGGGCAGTGGTCCTTGTCGTGCCCCTAGCCCTTGCACTTTACGCAACCATACCTAATCACGCACTTTTGGATGAACCATCCTATGTTGTTGCAAACTCCGCATCTCAAGGCACAAGTTTTTTAATAACATGTGAATTTGTTAGACTCCCAGGTTCGGATCTTGTATTGGAGTCTCATGCAATCTCATTACGACCTCCAAAGCCTCAGCCTAAGTGGTTAACCTTTGTTGCGACATCGCATTTCGTAGATGTGGTGTTAATGAGGCTACAAACCATTCACAGTGTTGCCCATATATTAAGGTCATGTTCGCTTCATGAATTATGCACTTCAATATTTGATCCAATTCCCACGGGGTTTTGCCTAGTAGCATTGTGATTCCTTTAATCTAATGATCGATTGTGCCTCTGATTTTGGCCTGCTAAAATCCTTTTTTAGTGCAACTTGGATATCTGCTATCCCCACATTTGGATTGTCATTGGAATGGTTAATGTACTAGGTCAACACGTGATCCTACAGAGCACTAACCAGTTTTGCCTTCTTTATATTGTCATCTGTGACACCCTGTGATTCCCATATAACTTTTATCACGAGCCAAAATTGGTTTGGATCTTCATTTCCTACTCCCTTGGACATTGGTAGCTTTATTGCACTGGCCATACAACTTCGTGGTGGTGGCAGAGGTGGTTTAGGCAAAGTAGGGGGTGAATATGGTGAAATTGGTGGTGGCATGGGTGGGGGTGGTATGCGTAGAATATTCTACCTTATCAGATTGACAACACTTCTTGCTAAGACCTTCGCGAGCTCTTTCTCGCTCCCTCGCGGAGGTGAAATCAAGGGGCCAGTGTCCAGTTTTGTTCTACCTTTGTTTCTGTAGATTCTCCTACTTTGTGTAGCCCCAAACATCAATTTATTCGCATAACCCGATTTTCACACAGTAACAATTTAATCCAAGTGTTCAAAGATTTAACATACTTACCTCGCAGTCCCTTGAGGAAGCGTCATTTTGCCTTGCTATAGTTGACTGACGTATCTACTACGAATTTGGTGATGAATCTTCCTATGATTCGATTAAGCCAATGATTGACAGCACACGTGATTTGATCTTCTGATGCTTCCAGTCTACGCACCAATTCTGGAGTCCACAGAATAGGTTTGTCAAGTTTACACCTTCCTTGGTTATCTACTAGCTTCGCGATACACTCATACAACTCACTAGGGAAGGATGCAAAGAAAATTTCATGGATCTTTGTATGCAAGTAGCAATCTAACCACTCTTCCTTTGATAATTGTGGATTCCTGTTTTCCTGCACTGCGAACTCGTGAATATTTATGTACAACCACTCTTCAATTCCTTTCTTTGTCAGATTCTAGTGATACGACATCAAACATCTCTATGCATATCCTAGCTCCGGCAATGGAACCATTTGTTGTCTTATTGGGGCCTGACCTAGGTTTGAAGATAATTATCCAAACAAATACTGATACTACTAGCCCTTTCGACAACATTCTACGGAGCGCGGATTGAAGTCTCACCCAAAGTAGAATGGGAGGGTGCTAGAACCAGGTTTTTGCACCCTAGACATGTCTGATGAGTTCAATTGGTCCTTTGTTTGTCCCTATGTGCACTTTCCCATTCATCGCGGCTTGATATACCACCTTCGCACAGCCCTACCCAGGGGCTATGAGCCATGCTCTTCACTATTACCCAAGATCTTACTTATATTCCAATATTCGTTAATTATCTTCACCTACTTGAATGTCTTAAGTTATACGTAATAATATAAAATATTCATGCCAATTCGCGTAGTAAATAAACAATATACTTGTAAATTATATTCAATCCTACATTAAACAGGAGAAAGATATACAAAATTATAGAAAAACTTCCTCTTTATTGATTCTTCAAAGGTTACAGACTGGACCCTCCCTACGCACTCAACTGCAGAGGTCCGCGCTCTCAACTATGGACTAGTAGGCCTCTGCACACTCAGCTGCACAACCTTCTCCTACTCTACAAGCCACAAACACACTTTACACTTCAACTCAAAAACTTAGACCTCTCATTCCCCATTCTCCCTCTTTACACTGAGAGCCGCACTCTATTTATGCAATCCCATGGACTACGGAGCATGGGTAGGTCTATCTCGTCGACATTACATTACCAAACTAAGGTGGAAAACCCCGTGACTCTATCATACATTCACACCCACAATTTGCAGAGATTTTACAACAAGATTCGATCAAAACTTGGGCTTTAAGCCTCAAAACATGCCTTGGGGGGGATTCCATGCCCAACAGATATTCACAAGCAATTTACAACAAGGGATACACCGCAAAGAAATGATATCGTAGAAAGAAAAAATAGGACCATTATGGAAATGGCGAGAAGTATGTTGAAGAAAAACCATTTGTCAAATTATTATTGGGCTACAGTTGTCAGTCGTGCAATATATAGTGTAAATAGGTGTCCAACCAAAAGTGTCCAGAATATCATTCCTAAAGAAACATGTAGCGGAATGAAGCATAATTTCACTCATATGAGAGTCTTTATATGTGTGTCTTATGCAAATGTCCAAGATGAATTATGGAATATGTTGGACAACAATGGGGGGAAATGAATAGCTTTTGGATACAATGATGAATCCAAGGCTTACAAGCTCTATAATCCATTAACCAAGAAGGTCATAATCAATAGAGATGTGCAGTTTAGAGAAGAGGATGTATGGGATGGGACTTTGGACAATATAATGAATGTAAAAAAAATCATACCACAAGAAGATAAGGAGGAATTGGAAGTAGCAAGTAATTCCTCATTGATGACTCCTTCTACACCTATTCAAGCTCAATAAAGTAGTCAACAATTGACACCATCAAAAAGAAAAATCATAGTGTTGTAGAGTCAACCAAATACTACTCCATGTGCACCGCAGAGAATCACAACGTCATCATATCCAAGCACAACATCAAGTGACATGTTAAGTCCATCTTCTACAAGCATGACAAGGCAAAAGTTTACAAATTTAAGTGAAATTTATGAGAAAAATGTACTAGAAAGTAGTGTAGATTTGAATTCTTTATATACTCTGTTTTGTCATTTAGATGACCCAATTAATTTTGAAGATGTTGTTACAGAAGAAAAATGGGTTGCAACAATGAATGAAGAAATGAAAGCTATAGAAAGGAATGACACAGGGGACTTGGTGGATCTTCCCAATGGAAAAGAAGGCATATGAGTCGAGTGGGTTTATAAGACCAAAACTAACGTTGAAGGAAATATAGAAAGGCACAAAGAAAGGTTGGTTTTCAGAGGATACAAACAAAAACACACAAAATATTATGCAGAGAGAGTTTCACTCGTTGCAAGAATGGAGACAATGCATATAATGTTGTCAATAGATACACAACATAGATGGAATGTGTACCAAATGGAATTGAAGTTAGAATTCCTGAATGGGGTGTTGAAAGAGCAAGTATATGTGGAGTAGTTGTCGGGTTATGATGATCAAGGCCAAGAAGACCAAGTGTACATGTTGAAGAAAGCTATTTATGAGAAAACGAAAGCACATTGTGCATGGTACAAAAAGATATATGCATACTTCGTGGACAATGGATTTGACAAATGTGATGGTGAGACTACTCTCTATATCAAAGAGAGTAACAATAAGCTTCTTATTGTTGTTTTATATGTATATGATTTGATTTTCATGGGGTGTGATGCTCTCCTCATTGTAGATTTCAAAGAAGTCTTGAAAAGTTAGTTTGAAATGATAGATTTTGGGTTGTTAAGGTATTTTTAGGCATAGAAGTGAAGAAAACATAGAATGTCATCTTTGTTTCTTAAGGAAACTATTCCTCAGATATTTTGAAGAGGTTTAAAATGATAGAAAACAATCGTGAGCCAACTCCAACTGTAATGGGGTTGAAATTAAGAAAAAATGACTATAATAACAAAGCATATGGTAAAAACAAGGGACATTGTAACATCAATGTAAATCCAACACTATACAAAAGTATGTTTGGCTGATTAATGTAGTTAAAAACAACAAGGCCTCAAATTATGTATGTAGTGAGATGGGCGTCAAAATTTATGGAGACACCAAAGGAGACACATTGGCAAGCAAGAAAAACAATACTAACATATGTCAAAGGGATAAAAGAATACGGTATTTTGTACACTCCTACAAGTTATTTCAAGTTGGTTAGCTACACTGATAGTGATTGGGTTGGAAGAGTTGACGATAGAAAGAGCATGTTAGGATATATATTTCACATGGGTTTAAGAGCGATTTCATGCACTTCCAAGAAGCAACCTATAGTGTCATTATTGAGAATAGAATTTGAATATGTCGTTTCAACATCGAGAACATGTCAAGTAGTTGGTATGAGAAGAATATTGAAGGATTTATGGAAAGAACAAGAAGGAACTACAACAATTTACTATCACAACAATTCTACAATTTCTGTATCTAACAATTATGTTTCCACAAAAGGAGAAAACACATTGACAGTAAGTATCATTTCATTGGATAGTTTATTAATAATGGAGAAATTGTTTTATACCATTGTCAATCATATGGACAGTTTGCAGGCATCTTCACAAAGCCATCAAAAAGAGATAATTTTTTCTATCTTAGAGATTGTTTGGCATAGTGAATTTCGGTGGTTGTGATTAAAGGGAGAGTGTTGGACAATTACGACCAACCACCTCATTTAACAACACAGAGCATTCAATCTCATAAAGTATGCAAGAAAATTTTGTGTATGAACTAAGGGAATGTCAAATTAATTTTACGTAAGCACGAGGACGTAGATTTGGTGGTTATTAATTCCAGGCTTTACTGCACTTACATAAAATTAATTTATATGTTACTTACTACCCATACTTTGCTTTCATGTTTTTGTCTTGTAGCACAAGTCATATGAGGTTTCCATATTTTTATTTCAATGTAGCAGCATAAGCCTTTTTAAGTGTGAGTAGATATGAGAAACGTTTTTATAGTGGATTGGAGGTCTGTAGACTAGAAGATCAAAATAACACTGAGCAGTTTTACAGGATAATACAGTCTATTACAAACACAAAATCTAGAGTAGTTGAAGTGTGTAAATTTCCTGTTTTTCATAGCAGTGAATGAGCCGAAATCTCAGTTTCAACTTTGTAATTTTTTTGTCTCATATATATCTTATTATAACGTATTTCAGTTACATGTTCAATTTCAAAGTTATATTTCTAGTTTTACTGTGCATCCCCTATTTTACTTTGTTTTACAGTGTGTTATTAATCAGAGTTGTTTTGTTGTGCTATTAATGTGTGTCCTTCTACTGTGTGTTGTTTCCACACTCAAAATTTATGGGTTTCACCATCTGTCTCAAAAACAAACATCAAAGGATGATATAGTTTCAACTACGCTTTGGAAATTGACTCGATCGTTGTCGTTGGATGGAATTCTCAATGAAATGGTAGTTGATGGATATAACATATTTTTCCAGGATTTCAACCATCCAGAAAATTTTCGTTAATTTTTTTCTTTTGTTGGTGCTGCACATGTTTTTTCAACATTTTTAAAATCTTTCGAAATATTTTAGACATTTTTTCTAGTGATTTTTTGTCAAAATGTGTTACAGTGTTTTAAACATGTAATAAGTTTAAGATTTTTACTTTTAGAATATTGAGTGTCTCATAAGCTGTTAGTTTTCAGGATGTATAATCCATTTATGTATTCAAAAATGCATGTCAAATAACAAAAAATCACAATTTCCCTCAAAATCATTTTGTGTTGCATGACTCCAATTAGGAAAACCACTTCATGCATTACTTACACTTCACCTTCAAATAAATAAGAAAAATGAAATGAAATGAAATTTAATTTAACAAGTTAACTTATTTGTGTCTTATGGTTTGTGACATAATGATACTTTCTTTCCTTGTTCCCCAATCATCATTGGAAGATTCTCTTTATACGTCACCATTTTATTTTCATTGATATCCCCATTAGAAACAGTAATTGAGGTTGACTTAATAAAGAATGAGTAACTCAACAACTCTTGAATTTCATACTTCCATGGTATGTGCATTCACATTTACCTTCACTAAAAGCCCTTTTGAAGATTCAATTTTCTAAGAAAAACAAATCCTCCAACCTTTAAATAATGTAACTCGTTGGTGTTCTTTTCCCCAACTACCAAGGTATGCTACTTTGAAAAAATGTTGATAATTTTTTTTCTAAATATAACATGATAATTTCATGTTGAATAGGGAAGATTAGATTATTTATGGTAAAAAAATGGATTCCTATTAATATATCATATATATTATATCTATATATATTCTGTATTAAAAGACCATCTATATATATTATATATATATAAGGCAAATTTACACGACACAGTTTTTCCCGGTGGCCTTAACATGCCCTGAGGGGAAACCGAGTCTGTTAGCCATCAGTCGACATTATACGCCATCCAAAAACTTAACTTCTTCAATATTTCTAGCAAGGCTAGGTAAGTTTCAGTCTCATGACCACAAACTGTATAACTATGGCGACTGACATAAAAAAATGGAAATTTAAATGATATCCACATAAACAAAAACTTAGGAAGACTAATATTTCTTGACATTCTACTCCTCAGAGTCTAAGGCTACTGGAGTAGGGTCATCAGTGGTTGCTTCTAGAATTCCAAAAATCTCCATAATGCAATGTATGTGACAGCCAATCTAGTCCATTCTAATGTCATGTTTGTGTAGCTGAAACAAGATCTTCTCAATATCTTTTTTGTAATTGGGAAAGCCTTAAATTGTAGCTTCCATCCCCATAGAAATTTTCTCCAGCGCTTTGCTTAACTCATTCTTGAGGTATAGGGTGTGCTTGAATTGTGTAATTTTTCCCTCTTATGGCTCCTAGGTTAGGCACCATTGATCTCCAGACTTCTATTTCATCGTCTACTTCTAGTTCATTCTTTACCTGATCTTCCCAATCATCTAACAGCTTTCGAATGCCATTGTCGATTTCCTCCCTGTATGTTGTGACTCCCTCAGTTATGAAGTGCTTGATGGGCTTATGACCCCTGTGACCTTCTACTGTACTTGATTGCTTGGTTACCCAAGGTTCCAGGCCCTTCTTGCCGCGACCTCAACCACATCTTATTGCAGCCATACCATGTCAGATTGTAACCTGTATACATTCCCACACTGTTAGTTGCAGTAAATCATCCATTTAAACACAACACAACTGCAGTAACCATTCTTCACTATTGTTCCTAGCCTGTGACAGGAAAAGGTATCCCTGTGCCCACAGGTGGTCTGTGGAAGTGGGGTGGGAGCAGGATTCCCTTGGTTTATTTCCATGCCTCTCACCCTTGCTATTGTTCGAACATTGGTCACCCTCCATGCGGCCATAACCTGTCTCTCAAACCCGTCTCGAGCTAGGTATTTCTAATGTTATCATGACTGCAAACCATTGCCTCTACCAGTGATGTCTTGTTCAGTTTCTGCTCACCTCCCTGCCTCTTAGGCCACCCAGGTTCCCTAACTACTCTCGTATGGTTATGCATTGCCATTTGCTTGGGTTCATTCAACCCATTTCCCACCCTGCTTGCATCCCAACCCCCTACCTATGACACTCCCTTGCCATGCTCAGTTATGCACAGTCACCCAAGCGAGCCTTGCCAATTAATCCCTATGCCCTTGGGCTGGTCCTTCAGGTCAGGTCATGTTTCTATGCTCCGCTCGATATCCATCATCACATAGCCCCAACTTTTACTTGAAAGCAACATTAAAATAGCGCAAAGCTAAGCCTTAGCTCACCCTTGCCTTCCGTGGTTCCTCCCTAGCTAGGTTAAGCTTCGTTGGGGTGGCCTTGTACCTCTCCCTCCTCCCCAGCGACTATCCCACCACCTCATGGCCTTTTCTCTAGACCTCGACCAGAACTTATGAATTGAACAAGGCCAGGACTAGTCTACATAATCGAGAGCCGGCACTTGCCCATAGACTTGTTCGCTTCGCCTCCATCCCACTATGCAGCTCTTGCCTTCATTACTATACCATTCACCTCCACTGCACGTTGAATAACTCTTCCCACTCCAGCACCTTCCCTTAAATCCCCCTCTGCCACCTTGCCAACCCACCTCCCATGCCCCATGCATTCAAGGCAGAGGACACCATAGTCTCTTCCTTGATCATGTGGGGTGTGGCTGCAATGAATTTTATTGCACTCACCATGTCAACTCAGGCATGGCGCCTTTGACATCGCCCTCATCCCAATCAGGGGCTTGGGTCTTCTAGTTCTGTCTCACCTCATATTGCCTACAATCTTCTTCCAAGATTGTCTCCAAGGCTTCAAAGCTTTTGTTGGTCATTGTTTCTCCATCCGATCCTACTGGTGGTTGAATCCCCAATTTGCCAATAAATTTGATCCCTTGTTTCCTTCTCTTCTTACATGTTTGACGTGAATGTAGTCAAAGTTGGTGATGATTTTGCTTATTTACTGAATTAATCTTGTTGTTATCCAGCTTTGGCTAAGTTTTTCACACTTAGTGCCATTGTTTAGTTTTGTCACTGTATTGATTGCTAAGCTTGAATCCCCCTCCACTTCTAGGTTTCTGTACCCCTGTCTCATTACTCTTAAGAGGCCCTATCTAACTACAGCGAACTCCGCCTCATTGTTGCTTTCAATCCCACAACTTTCTACATAGATGAGGTGGGTGTTGGTCTAGGAGTCTCGAAAGAGGACTGCAGGACCTACATCACCTGGGTTGCCTTTGGAGGCCCTGTCGAAGTTAAGTTTGATGACTCCTACTGGTGGGCTAAAATGCGACCTGGAGCTCATGGCCATGTTGCTTGTCTTCCATGCTTTGTTGTTGATCATCCTGGTGTTAAATTTAGTTTTTTATTTTCAAATAATTTTTATAATTAAATATTAAAATAATTATTTATATATTAATATTTCTAAAATATTAATCATCAATTATATATAGGATAATCCATAATAATAATAATATCCATTTTTAAGGTCACAACCAAGCTAGACACCAAATTGGTGTATGAGACCCTTTTATTTGTGGGACAAGGGACCCACCTCCACGCAGTGATTTGACTGCTAAGTCTACGAAGGCATACATACTCTACCCCCTTTGGTTTTGAAACTGTGACCTTTTAGGAGGAAACACATGCTCTTAACCATTAGACCCACTCAAGTTGTATATCATTAGACCCACTCAAATTATGTGACTTAGAGTCAATTTTGTTATTATCCCTGTGGTAGTAGCGTATAATGAATTCGGAAATACGTTGACCTTTCAATTATTTTTTGTTGACAAAAAATTAATCCAACAATGTATAAAGTCTACATTTAGAGAAAAAGAAAATTAATTTTTAAATTTTTCAAATTTTATTTATTCATTTTCTGATTGGTGCAGAGAGTGGGAGTCTTATTACGCAATCATTATTTGCGTCGTCGGATCGTGTTGGATAACTGTTGTAATGATATGGTACAGTCATGATATTTTTTAATTCTGATGTCGTTTTGATATTATTCATTACATTCATAATTAATGTTGAACTGTGTAGGCTCAATTCATACACAAACATTGTACGTTGTACTTCAAAATAACTTGGTCGAATCAATACGTAATTCCACCAATCTTTCGATTGCCTACTTTTCAAAATCTCAACCAATCGTTCTAGAACAATTATCTCCTGGATTTTAACACGATTTCAGATGTTGATACTCAAAGTTCCATAAAATTGAATTTCCTATTATCTCTGAATTGCAGTGATTGCTCTGCACAATTTTTTTCCCAGACATCATGCCACAATGGAACACTCATAATTTGAGCATTTTTTTAAAACTAGAAAAGTGGAATCTATGAAGACTTTATAGTTCTGAAAACACTTCAAAGAGACTATCAAGACTTTATAGTCCTCACAACATTTCAGAGAGATCTGACTCGTCTAACATTTGTAGCTTTACATTGTATTGAAGGCTTTACATGGATTCTTCACCCATACACGGTTTAAATTTATTCTAGTGATTCGAGCACCATAGCCGGAATGAAAAGTCATTTATTGAAAATATTTTTTGAAATAACATGAGTTTTACATTAATATAACAGGGAACTTGCGCCTATGAAGCGGCTGAAATGTGATAATATATTTTAGATTGCAGATTACTGTGGTTTGATTTCTGATTGGAGTTCGGATTTTCCACAGTGTTCATATTTTGTGGTCGATGTTTCGAGTCTGAACCTAGATTTGATTTCTGATTGGAGTTCGGATTTTCCACAGTGTTCATATTTTCTGGTTGATGTTTCGAGTCTGAACCTAGACTCATCATCAGGACAAATTGTGAGGAGAAAAGAAGGAAAATAGTAGGTATAAATATGAAAAAGGCAGGAATGTGAAGACAATTGGCCGACTCATTGTTTGTTCATTTATAATTTAATTATTATTATTGTCATTTAAGTCCTTATTAATATAATTTAGTAACTAAATTGTTATTCTTATCTTTATATTAATATTAATATTTAATCTTTTGTTTTATTTTATTATGATGAATCATTTTTAATTTATTGCTTATCAATAATTGCTTATGTTTTTTGTTAACTCTTTTGATATTTGCTTATGATGCTCATAAATGTTAAATGAAACTCTATTTATATTGTTATATAAGCTTATTTATTATGAGTCTTCTTATAAATTAATATTTTAATTATTGTTATTAATACCTCTTCTTATTGTTAATATTGGTTTATTTATGCTAGAATTATTCCTATTGTTATTTAATAATTTAATGTTTATTTATCATTTGATCCTCTAAAAACTACTCTAATTCATACTATTTTGCTCATATTTATCATTCACTATTAGCTATTAATTTCTAAGGCTAGTTTATGTTCAATTATTTATTGGAAAGTTGTTTACTATTATATTATTATTTGTAGTTATTAACTATTTTGAATTTGTTCCTTCTTATTTAATTATATATTTCTTAAACTATTAAATGTTTAATTTTATTTAGTTATCCTATTACTTAATTTATATATATTATTGTTGTATCTCTAATTTAATATGTTATATTCATTCTTATTTTCATTTATTCTATATTCTCTTATTAGAGTTTATTATTTATATTATAATAATTATTAGGTTTCTTTCTATCCTTGATATTCTTCTTGCCTAGGTTTCTTATTGAGGGTTTTGCGAATTTCATATTAAATGAATTATTTTATCCACTTTAGTAAACTGGTGGTGTGGAGTGTTGTGCTGTGTGCTCTCCATCACGGTTCCCATATGATAATAGTAAGGGGGCATTACAATGCTCTTATAATAATAGTAAGGGGGAAATAGTTAGCTTACAATGGTTTTTATATTTTTGGAAACTTTGAATAGGATGGAAAAATAGGAATGTCCAACACTTTCATAATAATATGCAATATAATTTATTTAATCCATTCAAGTGCAAGAGAAATATGTACTAAGAATTTTGAGGGTGTAAAGGTGGGGTGGGAATTTTAGTATAGCTTTTAACAATTAAGTTAAATTATATGTAACATACCATGGAGTAAAGTAACATTCATCCATCTAACATCTCGAATCTTAGCGTGAGGACTTTGATTTAATAATCAAACATATTCACTGTAATACCACTAGAATTGATTTTAAATTTAGTTTCATTCTCAAAGGAATTAGAAGTAACCTTGATCCATCAACATCTCGAGACTTATAATTGTGAGGGACTCTAATCTAATAAACAAGCATCTCCATTGTACTAACACTTCAACAATTTTAAATTTAGTTCCATTCTCAAGAAAAATAAAATAGAATTATAACAAATTCAAGATTGGAAATCATATCAAGTATTAAGGATCAACCACCAAAAAGAAAATGGGTTTGCAAAACTAGCTATATAATTATATGCCTAAATACTAGTATTTTGATATCTCTTTAAATTACCATTTTTTTCTAAATTTTTCCAGCTGTAATTTTTTTTTGAGTTTTTTTAGGACCGAGGTTTTCCTTACAGATTATTTGCCTCTGCAATCGTCTAGAAACCATATGCTTAGTAACCTATACAAATTATTTCTAGATTATAAAAAACACTCTTCGAAACATACAAAACGAAGTTGTGTATATACATAGTAACTCAATTTTCATTGGTTTTTCAAATGATTATGGACCAATCAAAAGACATAGGTTATATATAATCTTACAATTTTGCAAGTTGTACTAACTTTTATTAGTTTGATTTTTTGTCGGTTTGTTGTGAGAATGTTTGTTCGTGGTGCTCCTACAATATCATAAAATTTCTCGAATTTGATTTTTCTTAATGAGAATGCAATAATTGAATTTGGAAAGGTAGTAATTCTTCACTAGCTATATGGTTAGAACGAAAGAAAGTCAAATTTAAAGAAAAGCATGAATACCTTTTCATAATGGATTTAATTTGAATTAATCTATGTGAGCAATTTAAAATATGCGGATCTGAAACCTTGTTTTTGTTTCAGAAATTGACCAACTTGAAATTGATTAAATTTTTTAGCCAAATTATATATATAGTATTTCTTGAAATTGAAGTCATTGAACCAATAATTTTTTAATTATATGAACTATAAATTTCCCCTAAAAGTGTAAAGATACATGGAAGGAATTGAACAACTCTATGATGTTACTCAAAAATGTTGCAGTAAAGGAAAGATAATAACCTAAAGGTTGGAGGATGGAGGGGAGAAAATGTGTTCTGGCTTGCAATAGTCTCACACTTGTGTTGATGTCTGTCTTAGAGATGTTGCTTGAACCACCTCTCTAAATCATTTTTTTTCAATCATACCACTATGTTAAAATATTATATACATATTATATCCAAGCTATAACATGCAAGGTAATGAGGAGAAACATTACCATAGGTCCTCGTCGGCACTTGTGCACAAAAAATATAATTGCGTAGCGGAAATGACTAAAGTCACTTTGTGTTACAGTGGTTAAGTAATATGGTGCATGTAGCAATCTTTGTGTTTCTTGGCTCATTGAGAGATACAAATTTATCTTTGTTCCCATTTCTAAGGGTATGGTGGTGGTCTTTTGTTTATCGCTCCTCCTGCGGGCTCAATAAGATAACAAATCTTTCCTTATTTCTCTAGGTGAGTCATTCCCTTTAATTATTTGGCAAGAGGCTGTGTTGTTTAAATATATGGTCGGTTTTGGGCATTGATTTTTTGGGCCTGTGTGGACCCTTCCTTTGGAATTATGGGTAGTGGTTAATCATTTCTTTGTGTAATATTTTTACTTCTTTTATAAGTGGCGCTTGAGCTTCTGGTGGTGGTGGTTTTTCTCAAGTAGAGGTTTTAGTGTTGGTGTTGTTTTAGCTCTCTAGTGTAGGCATTACCTATATTTTCCTTCCTAGGGACACTAATAGAAGAATTCTTTTCGGTTGATCCGAGTGGCTTTATTGTCGGCCAGGTTTCTGGGAGCCTGAACTTCTAGTTTTTATTGTGTGTAGCTGGGAGGTGTCCTTTTGGATTTTTCAAGCAAGGGGTTGTCTCCAAGTTCTAACCTAGATTTATGATTGCTTATTGACAATTTTAGGTCAAGCTGACTAATAGCTTTGGGTTAGCTTACGTTCTTTGTATGTTGTGCGGAATTCTAGGTTTTTGCTGGAGGGTGGTCGATTAGTAGTGTGCATCGTTTCTGGCTATGTGGTGTTGGGTTTGATTGGTTGGTCCTTGGTGTGGATTGGGGTAAGCCTTGGGTGTATGGGTTTCGACATGGCCACTGGCATGAATCCAGGTCTACGTTCCTTGTGTGCCCCTATTCAAGTAAATGTGGAAGCGTCCTGTCTCAGGGAGTGGTTAATTGTGTCAAATGGAGTCACGAGTGTCTGTATGAGAGCAGTTTCTGATAGCAGTAACCAAGGTCTCAAAATTATGCATGACTTTGTGCGTATTGGTCGTAGAGCACGTTGTGGGTTAAGGTCTTTGCAAAGTGTTGTTGTTTGCACGATTAGTAGGATCCTAACTTAGAGCAGTTGTGGAGCAGGTAGTAGGGTTAGGGAATGGGTTGTAGCTAAGTCTCGAGAACATGGGTGTCGAGCAACAATCCAGTTGGTGTCAATTTTGTTGGATGCACATATGTGCGGCGTGGTGGGAGAACTATGGTGCTCTATGCAATGGTCCAATCTATCATATACATGTTGTAATCCTAGATAGGGACCTCAGGGAGGAACATGAGGCAATTATAGCAAAGCTGAAGAAAATCCATTATTTTCAATGTGATTCCTAGAAAGGAACCATGGTTGTCTTTCGTGGTTAGAATATGTTGACTAAGAATATCAAAAAACTAGAAGCTTGACTTTCTCGCTTTTAGAAACATGTCAACTACCTCTACCGTCCTCCTCCTCCTTGAGGAACGCATCTAGATAATCTTGTTTCAATCGCTTGAGATGACTGGTTATGGCAATATCTTTCTATTTATTTATTTTTTTAATGTAAGGCCTATAAGGTTGTGAATTTCTCCATTGGTTATTTTGTTTTTTTATGTACAATGGTAATAACATTGGTGAACAAACTTGGTGGGGTTGAGACCACATGTTTTTTGACATCTTTGTATATGCCTTTTGAGTAATGAAAAAAATTGACTTAAAAAAACAAAAACAAAATAATTATAATATATTTTTTTAAATGGAAATATTTGGCT
>APFE030783965.1:0-21734 GCA_000404065.3 Pinus taeda | reverse complement strand
GGGCAAGATCAGATACCGATCCTGAAGGCAATTCCACAGAGGATGTGGTTGGAATTGCTAAGAGATAGAAGAAGTTGTTAAGAGTTTCTAAGTGAAAGCAGAATGTCATAGAATCTTGAGGAATTCCAACACCGATTGGATAAAGCAGACAATTGTGTTCTTAGAAGATGCAGATGAGTTGAAGCCTAGAAGGAGCAAAGATAAGTGCTCAAAGGAGGTTCCAGAGATAGAGAACCAAGTGCTTTCCAAAAGACCAAGTACAAAGGAGAGCTTGGTGAGGGAAGTGGCAGTAGGGAGGACTTGGTGTTATAGAGGCTTCAGTGCAACTCATAATGAAGTGAGTGAGGAACTCATAGAGATGGAGAGGATGATGACTAGTGACAGTCATAATAGAGGTTCTGAAAGAGATCATAGCAAAGGACAAAGGGAGAAGGATGCCAAGGCAAATTGCATGAGAATGAGTGATGAAGAGTATGATAAAGAAATGGCTAACATGGCAGTTCAGTTTGAAGTATTAATGGAGATGTTGCAAGGCAATGAAATGGACTAGAAATATGGGTATGTCATGAGAAAGAAAGTGAAGTGGCAGAGGCTACAAGAGAAGAGGAATCAACAGGTGAATATGCAGTTAATAAAGGAGCTAAGGGAACCTGCAAATTGGAGACAGAGAAGCTCGAAAGAGTTGAGCTACTACAACAGGGAGATGCTGAAGAAGATGTTGAATTTTTGATATGTGAACCAAAACATGGACCATTACTTTTTGACAATGATGAAGATCCAGTAGAGTTGAATCATATGAATGATTCAGAGTAGCTAGAAGACTTGATGACTGAAGCATCAAATGAGATTGTCAGGCCTTGTGATTTTAAAAATGATAATTTGTGTATGGTTGCAGGTTTGGAAGAAAATAGGCAGTCTTTTAAAGTTGTCAAAAACATGAAAGAATACCTTCCAGAAAATTAAATTTTTGAAGTAGTATATGACAAGGAGGTTGGAAAAGAAACAATTTGCTACAGTGAACAAGCGCAAAGAGGCATCATTAAAACAGATGGTGATGGAGCGAGACTTACTGACAATCTCAACATTTCTTTGAGTTTAAATCATCATATTGATGTGCCGACATAGGAGTTAAAGGAGAGATCAGAGCAACGTGATGAAAGGTTGCCAGAAGAAGAAGAAGAGTTACAAAGGCCTTATATTTTTTATTTTAATAATTGTCTTATGAGTGCAGATTTGTTGTAGAAACTAGAACATATTTGGCACAGTCGGACAACCCAATGAAAGAAGAATAGGAAGAACATCTACTGAAGGACGTTAAGAAAGATTTAGAAGAGGAAGAAGGACATGCGATAATAGGTCAATAACAAATGAAGAAATGGGAGATTGTGTAAAATTTCCAAAATTTACTCCAAGTAAAATCATTGAGTTATATAGAGAATTAGATTTTCAAAGGAGGAAGTTGGAAGAGTAGAGGATAAATGTTTAGGATAAATTACTAATAAAGGATGACAAAGAAATTGTCAGAAATGAAAGACAAGAAGAAGTTGTCAGGTACAGGAAACTGAAGTAGAAAATTGTCTTAAATGATAATGTGGTAGCAACTGAAAAGGTGCAAGACAATAGTGAACAAGAGGGTAAGGATGAAAGGGAGGCAATCAGAATAAGTAAAGAAAAAGCAAGAATGAGAGTTCAACAATCAAGAGTTGAAGACAATCAGCAGATAGAGGATATACTAGACATAGAGATTGAATTGATAAGAAGGTTAATAATGAAAGTGTCTCAGAAGAAGACAACTGCAAGAAAGGAAAGGAGTGACAACAAGAGGAAGAAAATAGTAGACCATGAAAGCATGGCAAGTGGAGCATTATAGCATAAGGTATGGATACCTAGAGAATAACAACAAACAATAGTAGCAATAGAACAATTGGCCCCACGAGGAATTAATCATCCAGACTTATGACCAGGTGGTCATAAATTCTCTTACATGGGGAGTCTCGTCCAGGAGGATTCAACTCAATAATATCATTGTATTTTAGTAGACATAGGGGGTCTTGTGTTTCCAAGGAGTTGGTTTCCTAAGTATTCCATTAATGTAATTACTAAGAGTTTTGAGTGATTTTAATGAGAATATGATTTATTTGAATATTGTGAGACATATTTGTAAATATTCTCGAATGTAGGATAATATGAGCGATTTAGGATAGTTGAGAGATTGACGGATTTGAGAATTGATTGTAAAACTTAGATTAGGAGTTAGTTCATGATTTTGTGGATTGGAGAGGATCCTTAGGGATGAGGAAGATATTTTAGGATTTTGTCGAGAGGTTTATGGATCTAAACCAGGAATTGGCTTTAGAATGCTTTTGTATAATTGTAATCCAAAAAGGCATAGACAAGGGAGAGAGGTTGGATAGGTTAGCTGATTAGAGTGTGACTGTGAGCCTACGGGAATATTGTAATAGAGGCCATTGAAATTAGAAGATCGGACCAAAGATAAAGAAACTGTGTAAATGTTTGTATATATATATATATATACACCAAGATTAAGTGTCTGTTTCGAGTATTGAATGATGAATTATGAGTGAGTCAGAGGATTCTGCCTAATATATGTATGCAAGTAGAGTTTGGACAAAACACAAAGAGGATAAGAATGACATAGAGGATCATAAAGGATCATTAATTTGATTGAAGGATCAAAGTAATGTTTTGGAGTGATTGTGATTAAAAACTCACAAAATTAAGCTCAGGAGGAGTCGCACAACAAAACATTTAAAGGATCAAAACTTTGAAATAAACCAGAACCAAAAATAAACCACTGAAGGAATGGTGAAAGCCAAGTGAAGAGAAGAATGAAGGAGTAAAGAATTGATGCACAGGAGCCATTGGATCTTTACGATTAATGGACAGGACTAAGTCATAGAGAAAGGGATAATTAATATTGCATCGCTACATAATTTAGGAGTGAGTGAAGCGGCCTTAAGTGATTGCGATTTGCGATAAGCGATATCATCGTTAACCATTAGATCAAGTCTTTTGATCAATGGGATAGAATCATTAATGAATCCTGCAACGTAATATCTTAGTGGTGAGAGGATGTACCCTGGGCTTTAAGGAAGTGCAATATGCAAATTCTGATACAATCGACGATTAGATTGCATCGCAACATTCCAAGGTAGGAGTATTGTGCCCTTAACAAGTATGATATATGACAATGCGACATGTGATGTTGAGCGGACCAAGAGGATTTGCGACATGCGATATAGAGGAGACCCGATAAGGTATTTATATTATATTGAAGTCTGCTTGTGTTATCATATCCTAGATGTGAAAGGAGAAGTCGCAAGAGTCTCGTGAAACCCCAAGAGTGTGATTACGATAAGGGAGCATCGGGTGATGTGCAGAGACGAGGAATAAACAAAAAAAGGTATGGTTATGTGTGTTTTGTGTGATTTTTATTATAAAAGATTCATAATAGAAATGAAGTGTTGATAGATTGTTTTATGTGGAAAATCCAAATATAACTAATGGATAAAAAGTGGGGAAGGTTATATATATGTGTGGCATTAAGGTTATATATGTGTGGGCACTAAGGTTTAACGAAGGGTTAATTAAAGTTATATGCAAAGGTTATGAAGGTGATTAAGTCCCGACGATGAAAGGATTGATTAAGGGCATGAATTATGGTTAGTTTATGGAATTGTTTCCATAGAGGTAATAAATAAGTGTTTTCACATGTGAATTAATAAAAGGGGCCTTAACCATTATCTAATGAATATTTGATTCGGTAGGTCATATTAATTCATGAGGCAAAATGGTTTATGCATTTCAATATGCATACTATGGGTATACATGGGTTTTCCTGCATCAGTTGGAGGGCATGTTATCAAATGAAACTACTCTAATTGCTGAAATTTGTGACTCTTGGTTTAATTCCTAGAAAATTGTGCGTAAGTTGAACATCATTTCTCTAGAGTGGAAACACCTTTGTAATTTAGGAGTCCACTTGTTGAACATAATTTCTTTGGAGTGATCATGTATATTACTTAGAATTTGCACCTCAATCACTAAGGTAAGAATTTTCAACTCGATCACTCAATGTATCTACAACTGGCTTTGTTGCTTGTTTTCTCTCAGAATTGTGTTCATTGATGTTATATAATTACTTTTCTACTCTCAAGACTATAGTACAAGGTTATCCCAACTCAATTACCAAAAATTTAATTTATTTGTCCTCCCCAATCATGATTTCCTCAATTAGTTTGTAATTTTAACGAATTCTGGGTTGTACAAAGTTGAAGCACTGTCACCCCCAATTACAAAAGCACCATTCAATTTCATCAAAATTAGCATGCTCAATGGCAAGTATTCCAGAATCATTAAACAACTCTTCTCGAAATTATAAATTAATTATCTATTTAGAAAGAAATTAATTCCACCTGCAATAATCTTCTGTGCCTTCATCATCATTTCCTCTTTCCCTGTTGTCTCAATCTATGCTACTTTTTCCATCAAATCTACCCCTACATGGGATCCATAAATTTTAAACTTATCAGTATCCATGGAATAATTTTCCACAAAAATTATTGCATTCTCGATGCACCTTGGTTGTCCAAAACTAATTTTCTTGTACAAAATAGACCTGCATCATAAAGTGCACAAGATTCTTGATAACCAAACCTTGGTTGGCCAACACAAATTTTCTTGTCCAAAATGGACCTGTATCATCAAGTGCACAAGATTCTTGACAACCAAACCTTCGTTGGCCAACACCAATTTTCTTTTCCAAAATAGACCTACACCATCAAGTCCATAAGATTCTTGACAATCGACAAGATGAAATCCATCTACATTGAGAAAACAAGCTCTAAATTTGTCCATTATCTAATCAAAATTTGTGTCTAGGAAAAATAGGTCAATAAATAAATCAAGGTCCATCTTGGACCTGTTGAATCTTTAGATTCACAAATTAGATCTCATTGCACTAACATCTTAACCCTTTGTAATGGAAAAAAACATTCATGTATAATGGAATTTGGAATCAGTGTCTTATTAGAAAACACACCACACATGATGAAAAGGTAGCCAAAATATTCAAACCACTTAAAATATATTTAGGTAAAATTTTTAAAACAAAAGATGGTTAAGGAAAGAAGAAACAAGCTTCACTAGATGTCATGTCATCAACCTTCTTACAAAATTCTAGAAAGGAAACATAGCTACAAATTCTACAGAAAAAATGTTATGCCATCTTTTAGAAGGAGACATAATACTTGGCCGCCCTTCGCTAGTGGTCTTTAGCGTAATTGCCACAAATTGGACACTCTCCCACACATTTTTGAAACTCTTGACATGACGTGATAAGGAATTTTGAATGATCAGTTATGTAAGAATTTATAATGGTAAGAAACACTACCATATCTCACAAAATTTAAAAGCAATAATACACTATGGCATACACACATAGATGGTGGAGGTCTTGTTGTACTACAATGAAATATTTCCCTCAACTACTATCAAAGAATATAAGGGTGGCCAAGTTCTTTCATTTAATCCTAATGCCATATTTCTTTTTGAAATAATACTATAGGCTTCTCATCCTAACATTCAACCATCTTAACCATCATGATGCTTACTGTGAATAGATCTTCATTTTTGTTTTTTGTCTATTTGTGTGAATTTGCTAAATTTCCATGCATATATAAGACTAAGTTTTAAAATTTCGAAATTCCCCACACCACAGTTTATCTATTCTTATCTAATCTTATCTATATATATATATATATTTATAACAATATATATTAATATATATCTATATATATATAATATATATATAATTATATATATATAACTTATTTATAAACACCAAGTATTTTAAATTTTGAAATTCCCCACGCCACAGCTTCTCTCAAGCTCACACTCTAAGTAACTTTGCAATGACTCGTTGAAACAAGCCAACAAAATTGATCATGATCTTTTTCAAGGACACACATTTAAAATTACTAGTTCGTGGAGATATTAAATGTACGACACTGAACAAAAAGCTGAACTTTATTCCACAAAAAATGCTAGGAGAATGGTTATATAAAAAGGATCATTCATATTTGTCTCCTATGTGAAATGCACCAACATTATTATTTAGCTCAATCGAAATGCATCAGGCTATCTTTTTCAATGTTCTCTTTCTAATCAAAATTTTGAGCTTTTCTACATCATCCCACCTGTCATTTGGATATTTGGAAGCAGCACATAACGAGCAACATTTTTTGCGTCTATGTTGAATAGGTGGTCCACTGCATAGTTTCCCAACTCAATGTTGCCATGTAGTTTGGAAGCACTAAAAAATTACCTCCACGGACCAGCACCAGGCTTTAAAGTTATATTTTCAATAAAACTCCATCCATCATCAAGATTGGGAATAGAAGCCCTATTGTAACGTATGCGTTCTTTATGACTTTGAAGCATTCCTTTAGTCTCTTGCAAATAATCCATTTGATAACCTGTACATAAATTGCTAGCAATCTCATGCAAATCCCTTGAATCCACTTGATAACCTATGGAGAAATTACCAGTAATCTCATATATACAGAAAGAGTGAAGCAGATCGTTTATTTCATGAATCTAATGAAGTTCCAAAAGTCGCGAACTTCATAATAAAGGAAGAATATGTTAAATAGGGATCATATATCCTCACCTATACAAGATTTAATGTACTATTGTGAGGTGTATATTATTTACCCGCGTTCTTGAAGAATAATTTGCAATCGTTATTTTTAAACACACATGGACATCAAGAGATATATGAAAGATAAAACATGCAGTACAATTTTTATTAACAAGAGATATACATTTATAGTACATTGTTGTGACCGTTGGGATTCACATCCCAAGGTCTCTTGGACTTCTTTTGTCCATTCGGCTTCCACACTAACCCAACTGAGGATTAGGTGTCCAACATTCCCCCCTTAACTGAGGGTTATTGTATGAGTCCAAGAAGGAGCTGTATACAAAATGTAGCAAAAATGCATGGCAGCACTTAGGTTGAATGCTGCTCTATGAAATATGTGGTATTTTAAAGGGCGGTGGTTTAAGGATGACCACCAACACTGGAACGCTTAGTGCAGTTCTCGGAACTCTTCCAAAACTGGCAAGAAACTGAAGTTTTATGCTAGAGGAAGTGATCCTAAAAGAGGGAAACCTTCAACCATAAAAGGGAGGTCTCACCCCGCATAAAAGGTAAAACTTCAACCTGAAAAGGGAAGTCTCAACCTGTGATGGTTTAAGGATAACCAACAACTATGGAATGATTAATACAATTCCTGGAACTCTTCCAAAACTGGCAAGAAGCTAGAGTCTTCTGCTGGAGGAAGTGTTCTCAATTTCATTCCTGGAACTCTTCCAAAACTGGGAAGAAGCTGAAGTCTGCCGCTAGAGGAAGTGTCCCAGATTGCCAATTGAAGGCATGTTTAGGCATATTTGTCTCTGGCTACAACTCTAAAACTGGTGTGGTAGGTTGTGGCTCAGGTTCTCTTGATGTGACTTTGAAGCTTGTAGATGACCATCATTTCCCCCCCTGTCAGATACAAGGTGAGATGATGGAGAAAACCCAACTACAAGATTGTTCAATATTCTGGAACAAGTTCTAACATGTGTTTGGAATATCTTCTTAGTTGTTGATGCCCATTGCCAAGAAGCGATCCATCCAAGAAGAATCTTTGTTCTTGCAGGACGTTTGTTTCTGAAGAATCTATGTGAAGAATGACTGGTTTTATGACAGTGCTTACATGGATGAAGATCAAAACAGTGATCTTTCATATGGCCAACTCGGTCACAGTATTGGCATTTTACAAACTGTTGTTGTTTTTGTTGCTGTGGAAGAGGGGCAGAGTCTGGAACAATTGAAGCTGAACGGTCATAAGGAGCAGGTGAACTGTCATGAATGAATCTAGCACTCTGAAATTGAATGGGCTTGGCATAGTTTGGAATATGAAAGGACAAGTCCTTGTCATATCCAAGACCAGTTCTGTGCTTGTTGTGGACAAGATGCTCCCAAGATCTGATGATGGGCTTGGGAAGTGCAGACTGAGTTTCTACATCTGCATGTACAACTACTGCTTTATTTGAATGAACTGTAACATTATTGACTTGCTGCTTATGGGAGTCTGTTTCAATCTTCTAAATAGAAACAGGTTCAAAATGATGACTCCACTGCTGTAATTTTGCTCATTGAAAGTGAGATTGAAGCTCCAGAAAGTCTATTTTTTCCTGTGTATTCTGCAGACATGCTTTAATGTCACAAAGAGTGTTCTTGTTGATTTTAACTATGTCTTCCACAGTAGACTGTATCATAGTTTTGAGAAACTCTAATACACCACCAATTAGAGTCATTTTCTCCAATGTCAAACTTACACTTTAAAATTTGTTCACAACTATGAACCAATGTCACTGCAAGGTATTCTCAAACTTTGTTCTCCTAGAAAACTACAACAATCAAGTGATATTCTTCCTTGAGGAATGAACCAAAAGCAAGATTTGAACTCTACAAGTATTCTCCAAATCCACACACAATAATGATTGGTTGCATTCATATACAAGGAGAAGTATATTATGCATTCCCAAATGATGAGAATTAAAACAAGAAATAGGTTAGTATTTAATCTGGTTACATAGACTGTAGATACTTATATTGAAAGCTTCCTCCATTTTAACAATATGCAAGAAAATGATTTTGAGCATTGCTTGGCTCTAAATCAATAGTTGTTACCTTTGAAGAAATCTGAGATACCTATGAATAATCTGACCTCGCCATATCATAACACCAACAAATTCAAATAGGGTCAGCTTGTTATCTGGATGGGACGTGATGCCCACTCATCCTCTCATTCTTATCAGAACAACATTCTTTCACACCTCCAACTTTCTGTTGTTTTCTTCCATTCCACGAGCCTCAAACTCCAACAATCGCAAATCCGCATCCTCTACACACAGCCAAACGCAAATCCGAATCCTCTACACATTCGCTTTGATACCAGGAGCTAGGCATGTCTTCATGGATGTTAGCATTCTACAACCCGACCACGGCCCATCATTTAACCAGCTGAACTTTCGAATTCATAGCAAAATGCACTGTTTTGTGAATCGGCAGACTCGAAATACAAGCACTTTCTTTTCTAAACCACTTATCAGGGTCTACAAGTTTCCTTCGACTTACGTAAGCTGACATACACTGAAGAGTCCAGACAATTAATTGAGATTATATGAAATCTGTGGAATACTGCACATATAAACCACAATGTTTCCCCGGATGCGCACCACGTAAATATTCAAACAACGTGAATATTATTCAAACCACAACTTTAATATAATCTGAACAGTGGGCTATATTAAAAGCAAACGCACCAATTTTTGCTGCTATTTCAAAGCAATTTCAAAAGTCTACCAATGAATCAATGGATTCAGGTGGCAGTCTAAAGCATTGACATATCATTCAAAACCTACCAACCATCAGAAAAATCAGATATTGCTGGCTAGAACACACTCACGTTTCTCCACAAAACTTGATGGAAACCTCATTCTACATACGTTTCTTATTGCAGCGTACATCTCCGCCATGGATGATCACGAGCACCACCAAGCCGAACAAGAAATGAAGTTGTTACATTTCTGTCATCTTCATCAGCGTAACGAGACCCAAAAGTTCGTGAACAAACTGACTTCCATGCTTTATAAGGCGTTGCTGCTTGCCATCGCCCTTGGATTCTCGTCTCTCTTGCCGTTCCACTTCACGGCATTCGCCAGATATTCCCGTTCTTCCTTGGTTGCAAGGTCATGGGATGCCGTCATTATTCTTCTGGTGAGCTTCCAAGAGAACGACAGAAATGGAAACATTTTTTTATGTCAACAACCTCTTTGAATCAAATAGCAGCTTTGAAAAGACACCTAGTCGAATAAATTTTGAAATTATGATGGTAAGTGGAGCTCCTTCGATTCGATCTCAATCACAACATTTTCAGCAGGTTCCCTCTTGCATCGAACGACACAGAACACAACAGAGCAATCGTCTTGAACATGGATGGTGTCAAATTATTTGGCAGAGCCCTCGACCAGAAGTCACCCGCGCATCTTTGCGCGTAGCAAACGCATTCCCAGCCTACGCCACAGTTGGGTTGATCATTTCCAATATCCAGCTGTTTGGAATGGGGTCTGTCGCACTTTCTACAGAAATCCCTAATGTCGGGCTGGGATTGAGATTCAAAAAAGGAAATTCAAACCCCGGAGCTCAACTCCACGGGTTCAATTTTGTTAGAATAATGATCTGAATTCAAGATGCTGGTGTAATGGGAACACTGTAGATCTTTCAGGTTCTGTTTCCCCAACTTTTCAAAGTCTGTATCACAGCAGAAGGGCGTAGGTGAGATGTGGGAATCCGCACAGTGTAATCAATCGAGGCGCCTTTTTTTTTTTTTTTTGAAACATTTATGACATGGTCTAACTGCTCATGGTCTGGACAGCCAGCGACGAAATGGAATCCTCACTCAAGCATTACCCAAATTATAGCACAGAGGGCAGACCCTAATTATCACGCAGAGGGCAGATGTGTCAGGCTAGAGAAATGCAAAGCATGGGCAGAATAGGCAGGCGTGCAGGTGCATATCTGCCAGATAGTTTGCAGCATGAAATAGGCATGCACACAGTAATTCTATCTGCAGGAACCCAGAACTGACATGAACAGAGAGGCCACAACTAGTGGCTCAAATTAATTATGCAGGGTGATGACATCATGCTGACGTCACCCGAAAAAGGCGCGAATGTCCCAAAAAAACCATATTTTGTCAATTTTCGCGTTCTTTTTGCACTTTTGGAAAAAATTGTTGTTGCGCCCTCTGCATGCATTTTATGACCAATTGCACCAACCTGCTCAAATCGACCTGGAGACCTTCGGCGCACCTACCCACTTGCATCCATGACCCAAACCATCGAGTTTACCAGGTATTTATCCCTGCAAGTCTTCTCTAAGCCTGGTTTTTGTCTGCAAATAACTAAAAACTCACTTAAGGCTCTGAAAACGCATAATTCACCAGTGAATTCCCTGCACCTAGTTCCCACTCAGAAATTTAACGGTCGAAATTCATTAGCCGAGCCTATTTTAGCAAAAATGTCATTGAAACCTGCATTCCGTTCGCGCAGTCGTGAACAAGAAACCCGAAACCTACAGTTAATTATTGAAGAAGGTCTGTTAAAGACAAGGATTTGCCTTCTCAAGTGACTGGAGTAGTATTTCAATTGCTGCAAACTTACCCTGTCATCCTCCATCTCTCGAATTCACCTCTTCACTCAGGCAGTGCTCTTTTTCTATTGCCCAGTCTAACTAACAGCAGTCTACATACAAAAGAGAGTCTAAGTAACCATGGAGACTCCAGTTGCACCTGTGGCCCTCAATGTTTCCCTTTTGAATGCCCCTCAGAGAGAGCTGGAGTGTCACGATTTAGCAGACCTGGATTACCAAATCTCAGAGGACTCCTAGAAACACAACAAGTTCCACCTCCACTTGTTGAATGAGCTAAAGGCTAAACATGTGGATGGGATAGATATATTGGGCATTTGGGATTCCTTCCTCCCAATCTTCAGGCTCCCCCAGGTCAACCAATTCCCTGACCTGATTCACCTATGTGCTGTATGCTATGATCCCACCCAGAGAGTTGTGCTTGACCCTTCAGGCTCAGTTGTATTGTACATGACCCCTGAGGCCATTAGAGAGATGCTGCAGTTTAAAACTGAGAAGAAATTGGTTCCCTTGTCTTTGTTGGATTTGATCAACCAAGGAGCTAGAATGCTGACAGATGCACAGATCACAAAGCTGAACCAATTGTTTATCAACGCTGACACTGTGCAATATCCTCCTATTTTTGCTGGTTACCTCAATCAATTGGGTGTAGACCTTGCAGATATGATCAATTCCATCTTAGGGTACAAATCAGTGGAATATATTGATGAAACTGTACTGGTGATGATGACTATGTTTTCTCCTGGCAAAACTCCAATATGTTATGACTATGCCACCTACATTTCAGATAAGATGCATGAACAGTTTATGAACCTGTCAAGAGAGAAGGTGTTCAGATACACCTCATACATCTACCACTTCATTCTATATTATCAGCATGAGAAATTCTCCTTCATTGTCAAAAGAACTGATGCGCAAGGCAATCCAAGGTCAGTAGTGCACTGGAGCTCAGTTTTTCACTGCAGAGCCTACTCTCCATACACTTACTATGAGTTCATAGACCTCTTCATCCACCCAGCCATGTCTCTGTTCCTAATCTCTCCTCCTCCAATAATAACTGATGAGATGCAGAGAATCCTGCAGCTGTCCAAAGTGTACAGCATTGGGGATTGGTATTTTTACCAAAGCTACACCGTTATCAGAATATATGGTTGTGAGCTACTCCCATACAAACTGCCCAAGTATGTGCCCATGAGACTATTTGCCCTTGAATACTTCAGGCAATTTGGGAATGCTGATATGATACACTTCTCAGGCAAGGGCAAGAAGGCACAGCTGAAAGTGAAAAACCAATTGGGCCACCTTGTCTTGAACAAAAGGGAGGAAGGCTGGAAAGAAGCTGATAGAAAGCTAGAAAGCCTTGGCTTAAAAACCAATTTCCTCTGGAAACCCTATGACCCCAATCACTCCATATCATTAAGAAGGGTCAAATATAGGCTCTCTAGCTATGACCATGTAAGGATTCCTCACATTGAACAATATGCCAATCAACCAAAATGGAAAAGAGGCACACTATAGGAACCTATCACACAAGAAGAACTAAATGAGGGAGGAAGAAGAAGACTTCTTAAATTGGCTGACTTGGAACTCCCTGCACAGGTATACTCTCTGCCAAAGCCTCAAGCAGGAGCAGCTGCCTCACCCTCCACAGCACATCAGGAGGCAGTCCAAACTACAAGCCAAGCTCACAGCAAAGGCAGGGAGAAAGAGATGGAACAGGAACAGGTACAGCAGGCACAGGTTCAACAACCCCAACAGGTATCACAACCACAAAAGGAGCAGCCAGGGCAGGGAGAACAGACAGCAGAGGCCCCAATGGCCACACAGCAGCAGCCAGCACAAATGGCACCTCCCAGACAAGACTCAAGGATTGATTCTTCTGTCCTCCAAACCCCACAAAGGGAGGACATCAGCAGGAAAAGGGACAGAAAGACTCCCCTTACCACCTCAGCAACTCAAGGGGAGAAGAGACAAAGGCTAAACCCTTTCTCAGAAGAAGAAATGCCAATGGGGAAAACTTCAAGTACAGGCCTACCCAGCATGGAGGCCTCAGCCAACTCCTTCCAACAAGAACAAGAAAGGGCAGCAGGAGGAGAAGTTAGCTCCTCAGGCCAACAGAGGGAAGGCGAGAAAAGCATCAAGCAACAATTCAAGGACATCAAAAAGAGAAATGAACCCTTGAGGCTGCAGTTATATAATCATTTATTGAAAATGGCTCCCACAAACCAGCAAAGACTCATGTCTGCATATGATGCACATGAGGGTAAAATGATAATGAGCCATTTCACACCAGCAGTGCAGCAACCACAGTTAGCTTCCGACTACATTAGGACCAACCTTGAGGTCCTGTCCAAAGACATCCACCCAATGGATCTGATTGAGTTGCACAAATAAACGGGTGAGATGGTGTATGCCACCTTGGCAGATAAGACCTTGGTGAACTATAGGCTACAAAATAGCCTAAATAACACCACTGCATAACTTGAGTTGGAAAGGGCTTCCTCTCAAGCAAAGGACAATAGGATCAAAGCTCTAGAGGAAATCATAATAGAGCTTGGACATGATCCTAAAGATGTCAAAGCAGTGCAGGAGATTCTGAAGCTAAGGGATGCTGATATGGAAGCACTGAGGAAAATGATAAAGATCCCAACAACTCTTCATCCTCAAACAGAAGAGATTTCCCAGCTTAGACAAGATAAGGATGCATCTGCTATGCTTGTTACATTATATAAAGAGCTCATCCATACACAAGAGAAGCTGCAGGAATTAGAGGCTACCCTTCAGGCAGCATTGCAGCAAAAGGAGGCAGGACAAACCTCACAACCTCCTCCAGAAACAATAAATCTGGAGGAAGCTCCTCAAACCACTGCCCCTCCGAGTCAGCAGACACAACAGGCAGCACCATCCACCTCAACACCAATAACAGAGCAGGTTGAAAGCCTTGACATGCAAAAACTGAGGAATGAGATTCAAGCCTTGGAGTCTCAAATGTCAGAGTTGAATCAGGCCAAAGACACTCTGGCTAAAATCAATGAGAAATATGACAAGTCCAAGAAGAATGTGGCTGAAAGAGAAAGAGAGGTAAAGGTTATTAAAAAGAGAATAAATGAGCTAGAGAAGGAGCTCACACTGGACAAGGTGACATCTGAACTCAAAAGGATCCTATGGGGCAATATTGGCCAGTCCATCACAGACCAGTGGGAGTACATTGAGGCCATCCATGAGCAAGTGGCGCTCATTGGAAAAGCACACAGAGAAATCCAAAGGGCAAGGGCATCTCTAGGCAACATGCCTGAGATTGCCACCAGAATGATAAATGTGCTTAACTACAGGACAAGCTCCCAGCTCATCAAAATGGGAATTGCCAACAGGACTGAGACTATTTCAATGATCAAAAGGGTCCTGACATTAAGAAACCTAGTTCAGACCCTAGAAAGAAGAAGCCAGGACATGCAGGCAGATATCAATAAGTTCCAGGACAGATTCATGGCATTACAAAACAGAGATCTTCCTAGCCTGACGGAGCCATCAGGAAAACTACTCTCACATGAAAAATATGCCAAGAGAGTCAACACTTTTGCTACCAATCAGATTTCAGAAACAGTAAGCACGTCAGCAGAAGCAGGGCCAGCAACAGGACAGACCCTTTTCAACAAGGTGGAAAGCTTATTTTTCATAATGAATGAAATCACTCACTTGTTTGATGAGCCTCCCCATTTTTACAAGTATACAGAGGCAGATGAGACCATGGGGTCAATTTTGAGGCATCAATTGCCTACACAGGAAGTGTGGAATAATTTGATACAATTATTGTTAAATCAAAGTCAGTAATTATGTTGTTACTTTTTGAAAATATTTAAATTTTCATACACATGAAGATAAGGACACATCAGCAGGTATGCAGAAAGAGGCTGAGCCAACTCAGCACAAATATACGGCCACCACAGCAGCACTGGCAGTCACAGGTGAAAGGGCCGAAAAGCTACAGGAGGACAGAGCTGCACATACATGTCATTCAGCAGTTATAACAAAGCGCTCAACCGACTCAATGAGCTCCAAACATCAAAATCTTCTGATAGGAGTAAAGAGCATTTATGTTGTATTAAAGATTGTAATAACTTCTTATCTACAATTTCTGTACAAGTTAATGAAGATATTTTACCTCTCAGATGGCTCAATTCCTGAGATATTTTGTATGAAACACTTCTATATATTCCCCCTCGCATATGTTAGCAGGGGTTGGATGTTGGATGTAAAAGATTGTTCACATGTATTCTACTATTCTTTTACTGTAAATCTTGGAGAAGTAATACAAAAGACGATGGAATTTCAAAAGCTCTGTGTTTCTTGATGTTTTCTGGTGTTTAGCTGAAATTTGCAGGAATCCTGCGTATTTCATGGCACAAATAAGTTTCTCTTATAACTCTTTGTTATGTGTTTTATTATCTTTCATATCTCTTTCATGTTTCCTATGTGTTACAGTTAATAGCAAGGAAAAAGAATAGTTCCACGACTTAATCACAGATTACCTTGAACTCAATCTAAGCTATTTTGAATGTTTTTCTTCAGTTATGGTAATGAAAGCGTAATTCTTAATTGCTACCCTTTCACACTATATCTCCATAGTGATTATTGTTTCAGGAATTCAAGCTTGCTCCTGAGGAATACATCCCTTTCTCACACCCCAGCTTAGTGAAAAATTCTTAATTGCTTTTCACTGGTTGTTTACACTCCATCATCACAATTCCAAGTTTGTTTCATGAAGTATCTAAATGGCCCTGTAATTCCAGCTGCTCAAACTTAAGATTTCAAGAAGCCAACAGCCACAGACTCCATTGCCCAATGGACTAACTTCATCTACAGATCTCCACTTTAAGCACAGAAAGACATCCTTCCAACCAAACATAAACAAAAAACCTTTACTTCATAACTAGCCTAATATCACCACAGAACAGAGACAAACCTTATAGAGAGAGCCCTCTCTAATTACAGCTGGGCTAGAAGCTGTAATCTAAAGATTGGTTAGTGGTTACCCCGGCCGTATTCCCTTGGGAGTCATAGGGAACAACCTGGGTGTTAACACAGGGCAGGAATACGCCTGCTCTAATACCATGTTAAACACACATGGACAGCAAGAGAGATATGAAAGATAAAACATGTAGTACAATTTTTATTAACAAGAGATATACATTTATAGTACATTGTTGTGACCATTGGGATTCACATCCCAAGGTCTCTTGGACTCCTTTTGTCCATTCGGCTTCCACACTAACCCATTGAGGATTAGGTGTCCAACAGTTATACACAGGGAAAAGTATTTAATGAGAACTAAAAGTTGTAAACATTGATGCAAAATTGTTTATTTGTGCTATCTACTTAATAGGCAGTGCACCCAGGTCAATAGAACAAGGGATTAATTGGGATATTATGATGTTGAATAGCTATTGAACCTCTTTCATATATTTATATGCTTTGTTCATGTGCATGATAAACAAACTCATTTCATCTACTTTCAGGAATGTAGTAATAAGAGATGCCAAAATATAAGGATTTTATTAAGCACAATTTGTTAGACAAGATTTTTATTTTTGATGATTGGATAGTTATCAAGTTAGTAAGAAAATCATTGAATGGGTGAACACAGTTCGTAGGACATGTACTAAGTTCATTTGATGATCAGGAAAATCATTTGCACTTGAACTGTTTGCATGGTTACCCTATAGCAACAACTTAACCATCAAAACAACTTGATTATAACATCTTGAAAGTTACAAAGTTTGAGAAAATAAGAGCAGATATTAAAGATTGGTAAGTAAATGAGTTGAGAAGTGACATCAATTGTGAATTCATGGTCTAAAGTTAAATAAATGCCATTTATGTTTAGATAATGAAGGATGGACAAAAAAATGGTGATTCCGTTATCCAAACAAACTGGTCTTTGAAATAAACCTTATCTATTATTGGACACTAAAGAATAAGAAAGCAAGCCAATCCATCCTATATGGTCATCTTCCTGCTATTTAAACCTATTGCTAGATAAGTTTTTTTCCTTGGTCTTGAAGATGGACCTCATTAGTAGGTTTGGCCATCAATTATTGCCTATGTGATTTATCCGAAGTCTTTTACAAAAATTATTATGAATCACAAAAGCCTTAGATCAAATAACAATAATTATTTTAAATTAATTATAATAATAATTAACATTATTTAATATATAATATAGTTAACAATATATGATATAAATTAATAAATTTTGTAAAAGTGTTTATTATTTTTTATTATATATTTATCAATATATATATATATTAGAGTGTTACTGTAAATAATTTGTTGTTGTTTCATAATGATATTTATTTATATAGTTATATTAACTAAATTTAATTAATATGAGAAATTCACTAAAAAAGTGATCCTTATCCACATACCTAATCGAATTGAAATATTTATATTTCAATGGGATCTGGAAATTACATGAACTAGTCTAGTGTGCTAATAATAATAAATATAAAACATATTTATTTTATATTTTACTAATATAATTTAGTAAAGAACGTCAAATACATTGCTAAAAAACCATTATTTATTGTACTAGACAAATAAACATTACCATACTATCTTACTAAAATATTTTAGTAAATAAAAAACATCAAAAGTTTTCCCTGACGTTATATTTCCACACATACCAGTTTAGATATTGAAATATGTATGATGATCGTACACTCAACAATATCTTCTTATTTATCTAATGAAATTTAATTTGATAATGATTGAAGGTAATTTTTTAAAAGTAAACATTAAAGATCAATCATTTTATCACAATTACTATTTATATATTATATTTTATAATAATTACCGTTTTTTCTTACGACTTTACTGCAACAGTAAACCATAAAGTAGCTTCTTAATAGCTTTGCTTTTATGTCAAGTTGAATTTAGAAAATATTAGATAAACTAAACCCTTTAGCAACTAAATGGTTTTTGATCTTGTGTATCTATTGAACATCCATCAATCTATAAAAGAATAATGTTTTATTTACTTAATCAAATGCCTCAAAGTTAAAATCACATCATTCCTTAAAAACGTCATATTCACAATGATAATCGTAAAAAATTATAACAAACTGAAGAGCTTCTAACCAAACTTCAATAATTTTAATGCTTTAATCGTTTTAATAAATCTATTCTTGTGATTATTGACTGTCAGAGTTCTGTTATACTATCAAATAAAAATATAAATTGTACTTTGAAAAAAACACTTAAGAATAGTATAAAGGCCATTGAAAAACATTACACCTTCTAGTAACTTTATTATCAAGAACTTGAACACCTCACAACGATTATGAAGAACATCATCGTCCGCAACTCATAAACGCAATCATGACATGGGTTTTTCGTTACATTAGGTTTTAAGAATACAATCAAACAACAGAGAAGGCTAAATGACGAATAAATTTCAATAGAGTTGATACAAGCACATGTTGGAGTCACGATTGCCGTTACACCAAAATCTGTAGGTGTTAGTAAACAGACACATCGCTAGATTTAAGCACATACTGCGAAACACACAAGGAGTGTTGGATTATCTTTTTACACGACCATTAATGGGGAGCCAACAAGTGGTATCAGAGCCAGAGGTCTCGAGTTTGAAACACGTTGGGATCGTGTTGGGGGGGAGATTGATACCAATGTTAAGTGTGAAGCCAAATTCATGTAGGATTCTGGATTCTTCTACACCGCCAGCAGTTTCTAGAATCACATGCCGGATTCTAGATCCTTCTACACTGCCATTAGTTTCTAGATCTCCATGTAGAATTCTAGATCCTTCTTCAACCTCTATAAATTTGTAATTTCTCTGGCCAAGGAAAGCAAGCCATGACCCAAGCCTGTTATGTAATGCAAAGTGATTTTTGTTCTCCAGTGTTTGTTTTATCTATTATGTTGTTTCTGACTGAGTAATCTTGCTGTTTCTCCATTTGTTTGTCTCTGCGAATTACTCTACTATTGTCGTCTAAGTCTCTGAGTATGAATCTATTGTGTGTTATGTATGCTCTGATCTGACAACTAGTATCAGAGTCAGAGGTCTCGAGTTCGAAACACACTGGGCTCATGTTGGGGGGGAGATTGTTGGCTCCTTGTTAATGGTGGTGTAGAAGGATAATCTAACGCTCCCTATGTGTTTCGTGGCATGTGCTTAAATCTAACGATGTGTCTATTTACTAACACCTGCGGATTTTCGTGTAATGGCAATCGTGACTCCAACAACTGGTATCAGATCTAGGGTCAAATATCCATTGTGCAACCCACTTAGTGCCATCACCTTACTCTAACAACGTTCGTTAAAACATTGGTTGCTACCCCTGGAGCTATTGAAGGATCTATCCAGGAAATAGATGAGGAACGCTGGAACTAAAACACAATTGCTGCAAAAAAAACAAGATCATGGACCTATGTTAAAACGTGTTGCTAGAGTTTGAAACATGGAGATTCGTGGAGATTGGAGTTGAAAAATGGTGTTCGTAAGTTTTTTTTTTACATCAAGATTGTGCGTATATGTCAAGTTTTTTCTCAAACCAACATATGTATGTCTGAAATGTGAAAAGGTTAAAACATTATATATGTTTTTTATATTTATTTTGAAACATATATAATTATATGTTGGAATTTTGAAAAAATATATTTTAAAAGGAGCAGGAATTTTGAAAAGGTTATAGGAAGGTCACTATTACTAAATTTTAAAAAGTAATAATTAAAGTTTTATTTTTAAGTGGAATTTTTGTGTTCTGGGGCATGAATTTGATTGAAAATGGAAACAACAATTACAGATATAGAGAAGTTGAGCGGGGCTAATTTTGCCCTATGGAAATCACAGATGGAGGATATACTAATTTTAAAGGATCAGTATTTGTTGATTGAGCGCGCAACAAAGAAACCCTGATCGATGACAAATGAAGAGTGGAATAAGCTAGATAGAAAGGTGATTGCAACAATCCACCAATATTTAGCAAATAATGTGTATTTCAATGTGTCTAGAGAAAAGACAACTGAAGGATTATGGAAGAAGCTCCATGATCTATATAAGAAGAACACAACATCAAAAAAAGTGTTCTTGATGAAGAAGCTTTATAATCTCAAAATGAAGGAGGGTGCTTCAGTTGCTGAGCACTTGAATGCATTTAATATTTTTACTAATCAACTTGCCTTTGTTAAAATGATTTTAGATGATGAAATTAGAGCTATTTTTCTAATGTGTCCTATGCCAGACAACTAGAAAAATTTAATTGTAGCTATGAGCACTTCAACAACTACATGAACCCTGAAGTTTGATGATGTCAGCAACAGTTTAATGAATGAGAAGTTGTGACACAAGGCAATTGCGGAAAACTAGGGAGAAGAAGCTCTAACTCTAGCTAATCGTGGTAAGAGAATGGATCGAGGCTGGCAAGAGCGATCAATATTGAGAGGCCGATCAATCAAGGAAAGGCAGAATCATCTACTTTCATTGTTGCAAACCCAGGCACATGAAGAAAGAATGTCGATTTTGGAAGAAATGACAAAAGCATCAGAGACTGTCCAGTACAAATCACAAGTCATCCAACACAAATGAAGGTGAGACTACTGCTATAGCCACAAATGGTGACGTGTTGTTACTGTTTCAATAGAGTATGGATGTGTATATACATCTAGTAGTAGCTTTGATTGGATCCTTGACTCTAGGGCATCTCACCATGTAACCCCATGCAAAGATAGTTTTGTTTCATATAATCCTGGTGATTATGGTAGAGCGCATTTGGGGATAATCATTTTTGCAGTATTGTTGGAGTGGGAGATGTCCAGATCAAGATGAAAGATGGACAAGATATATTTTTGAAATAGGTCAGGCATGTACCAGAAATTCGCATGAGTTTAATCTCTATGGGACTACTGGATGATGAAGGCTATTCGACAAGCTTTAGAAAAGGAAGATGGAAAATTAGCAAAAGTGCATTGGTTGTAGCCAAAGGACCTAAGACATGAACATTATACACATTGAAGACATTGATAGGAAAATCAGATTTGGCTGTTGTTACAAAAGAAGGAAATTCAGCAGATCTGTGGCATAAGTATTTGGGTCACATGAGTGAGAAGGGCTTAAAAATCCTTGTTGTTAAAAAATTATTTCCAGGTTTGAAATGCTACAATCTTGATTACTGTGAGCATTGTATATATATATGGTAGACAAAGAAGGGTTTCATTCCTTAGAGGTGGCCATGACAGAAAGAAAAATATGTTAGAATTGGTACACTCAGATGTGTTTCGGCCTGTTAACATCAATTCATTAGGAGGAGCATCATATTTTGTAACATTTATAGATGATGCATCCAGGAAGGTTTGGGCACATCCTATGAAAAATAAAAGTGAAGTGTTTGGAATATTTCAAAAATTCCATGTTGTTGTTGAAAGAGAGACTAACAAA
>APFE030783962.1:79003-95380 GCA_000404065.3 Pinus taeda | reverse complement strand
TCGTCTCCTGGGTAAGCATTGTTAATGCAACTATACTTGTATTTGCGGGTATGGGGATATTGGAGTATTAGAATTCTAACGGTGTTGTGGATTCTGAATTTGCGTGCAGGGAAGATCGATGATTCGGGAAGGAAATATTGAAGGAATTTTAGATAAAAGGGTTGTGAGAGAGGTCAATATGAGCGCAATGTGGAAAGTAGCAGAATTGGCGATGCTGTGCACAGAAAATCAACCGAATGAAAGACCCACAATGAATGAAGTTGTAAGTGAGTTGAAAGAAAGTATTGGATTGTACAATGAAACCGATTTACTGGATCGCAAATTAGTCCATCATCCAACCTTTTCTGCAGTTGGCGCTTCAATATCGACCACAAAACCATCTGCAAGATAAATATGTTTTCAAACTTAATTCATATTGTAGATTGGTTATTGTGGCAGAATATATTCGTTTCTGTTTTGCAATTATAAGTACGTAAAAAACCACGAACTACATTAAGTAGAAGCTAACCTAAGCTATTGTGGAATCTCATTGGCTATACATTGTTTATGTTTTACAGAATTTGATTATTTGGATAATTGTTTATGTTTAATAATTTATTAATTTTAAAATATAGCCTTTTTTATTTATATTTAATAAGATATTGTTTTTTAGATTAATCACATCATCCAATGTGATTTTTTGGAAGCTTTTACGGTGTAATTTCTGGAAAATCTAGCAGGAATTTATTGAAATCACAAGTTTGATGGGTGATGTTGTGCAATTGAAGTGCCCTAGGAGTTTTTGAGGATGCTAAATCCATATATACAGTCAAAAAAACTAGTTTAAATAACACAAATCAAGATTTGACCTCAATTTTTTCTACCGCATTCCGACACCAAAAAGTCCAAAAATTCACACTAAAGACAACTCCCATCATTATTATCTTCACCTTTGTTCTCACCATGAATTAATTGGTTCATCCTCACTTTTGTAGTGAGGATAAACCACATTAATTGATTAAAAAAATCAACCAAATAATAATAATGTGATTAATTCCAAATATATTCTTGTTTAATATACGATTATTATAATTATATCTATCTATATATATATACTATAATGTGTGGTTTATCCTCACTTTTGAGGTGAGGCAGTTGGTTCATCTTCAACGTTTGTTCTGAAAATGAAACAACATTATTAAGTTGAAATGACACGGGCGCATTAACAATAAATAATGGATGTGTTGATAAAAAAAAAAACATTATTATTTAATATAGTATAAATAATTTATTTAAATTATTATTAATATTATATATTAATTTTTAATCAATTATTTGGGTAATTAAAAAATAATGAATCATCATTTATAATTGTTAATAAGTTGGACATAATTGTTTTTCTTCGCATCCCTGGTTTGAACTGATAAACAAATTAGATTAACTTTGTCTCTCAAGTATATTAAAACATATTATTTTATTGTTTTGGTTTTCTGACAAAGTTAACCTTTGTACTACCATCATCCCAACGCGATGGACTCACATGTCTCACTGAGAGTTTGACCTTGACAACAATATGAATTTGGAAATGTCACTTGTCTCAGTGAGAGTTTGACCCTGCTATGCTCAATGACCATTCGAGGCTATTAATATCTTAACTTATTTACAATAATGTGTAAATGTTAATTTAACTAAATATGGTGTAAATGATGGTTTAACCTACCTTTGCACGTGTTAGATGAAGCAAATGTTGGAAAAGTGGATATTAGATTATAAGGAACATTAAATTGAAAGTTACAATATATTATTCATGGAAAATTATAGTGATAATCATTTAATTAGTATTATTTTAAATAAAAATTTTGATTTTTTTGCTTTATGTAATATATAAATTTATAGCATGGTATATTATGTGGGTTTTATTCAATGTATTTCTAATATATCACATGCACTGTGATATATTAAATAATATATAAATTCATAATATAGTATATTTATAGGGTTTTCACTCAATACATTTTTGATATATCACATGTTTTTGTAGTATATTAAATAATATTTGTAATTTTACTATATATTGGAAATATGTCTACAAATCTTATTATTTAACCTTTATCAATATGAACTCAATACACCATCCCCACATTTTTTATACCCCTTTATATTTTTCATTAACTTTGAGCTCTTCTCATTATTTAACCCCCTACTAATATGAACCCAATGCACTTTCCCCACTTTTTCATTAACATTTTTTATACCCCTTTATATTTTTTCATTAACTTTGAACTTCATTTTTTATACCTGCCAATATAAAAACGCTTTACTCCATATATATCCCAATATAATATGTCAATTTTTCCTCAATATATATCTCCCTTAATGAACCTACGTGGTATAGTATTGCTCCCCCAATGAAACTCCATGAGTATATTAAGATTTACTATATTATTATAATAATTAAATATTAATAAATATCTATTCAAAATTATAAATTTATATTTTTAAAAATAACCTAAATAATTTTAAGTAATTTATAAAGATTAGTTAGAAATCAAATAAAAATAAACCTAAAATGTTATGTTCTTGTACAAGTAATTTATATAATAAATTTTGAATATTTTGTAAATTTAAATATTACTTAAATGTTAAATAGTATTAGTTTTAATATAACTAGATTAGATCTATCTTAAATTTGGATCTGTAAGTGTTGAAAGTGATCAAATCTCTCAAGGTGCAACCTTTCCTCAAATTTTGCATTCAAAAAAGAAGTTTGCACCCCAAGAGGTTTGGTCTCTCTCGATGCTTAATAGATCTTGAGTTAATATGGATCTAGGATTGTTTCAGTTATCTGCAATGATCCAGGTGGATGTTGGTGGCCACCCACCTATCCCATTTGGACCCCCACAACTGTCTCTTTCAGTTTTTCAGTTTCCTTAATTATAGCACATTTTACTATTTTTAGCAGTTTTTTGGGTCCTAAACTTTCGGAGCCGTTTTGAGGCCTTAAACGACGTTTTTTGGGAAATCTACCGCCAATGATTTTTCTGACTAAAAATCATTTTTTCCGTCGTAGTCCTGGGAGATATCTTTCCAACGGGCTATCATGCGCATCAAACGGAGATAATACAACCAATTTACGACCCCGGGAAGTTGATGTACCAACTTATCCAAAAACGAGGCCCACAATTTGGCGTTTCATCTTCTAGGGTTAGGTTTTGGAATGTGAAAGGTTTTTCCATTGTTTCTCAACAATAAATAGGCCTTCGAGCCTCATTGTAACACAGTTTGGAACAGTTCAGAGGCATGTAACCACACATCTCTTCTCAGAGATAAACTACCATCGCCCTAGCTGGTTTATTTCTATTTCCGATTGTAAGCATATTTCAGTATTTTCCATTAATGAGATGAAGTATTATTTCCGCTGCATCTTTTTATTTATGGTTATCACATTTCTGTATTTATGGTTATCTCTGTAATCTATTGCGTTCCTGTATAAATCCGGATAATGCAACCATGAAAAATTTGTTGAACATGTAGTTATTCTAATCATTATAAATTTGCTAAATATGTCTAGGATTAATCTGATAATTTTATTTTTAAATCTCCTCAGTTACCTTAGTTTGTTGATATGATAGAGACTTTTAATAACTAGAATGATGAAAAATGATGAAATAAAAATTTTGAATGCAAAATGACAATGTAACAATGTTGAATGATATAAATGTGAATAATAAAAGCATAATTAATTACAAATAGTATTTGAATTGTGATCATTCTCAAACTATTTTTTTCTACTGTTATTATTATATTTTCTTAATATCAACCATATGAAAAGGATGGTTGAAATCATTGAACATTCAAATTTTTAACTCGAGCTATTGTAGCAAACATCATACATTGTCTCTCTTGCTCTCTAATATTGATGGTAGCTTTCTCCAAAGTTAATCATTATGACTTATGGAGTGTTAAACCCCAAGTAAGTTTTAATGGTAAATATTTTCTATGACCTTGCTTGAATGCAAAGTGACTAACAATGTTGAAAGATGGAAAATTAGAATAATAAGAATGTAGTCAATTACAAATAGTTTACACTTTCAAGAAGCAAACATTTCATGTAAGTGTACATTTATTTCAAATGAAAATTCAAGTATTTTAATTATGGCTGAAATACTATGACACGGAAATTGATACACACCCTCTAATTTTTTTGTGTGGTTTCACTAAAATCAATGTAGACTATTAATATAATTACTTTGAAATTGATGTATATCATACATCTAGTTACATCAAATCGGAAATCCACATCTATACTGAAATCAACACATCTAGCGCAAGCAATCAAATAGGATTAGAAATATGCATCTATATTGAAATCAATACATATAGTGCAAACAATCAAATAGGATTAGAAATCAACATCTACATTGAAAACAATGCATATAGTGCAAAAAATCAAATAAAATTAGAAATAAAAAACTACATGAAAATTAATGCATCCAATCAAATAGGATTATGAATCAATAACTACATTGAAATTAATGCATCCAATGTGAGCAATAAAATATTATTAGAAATCAACAACTACATTGAAACCAATGCATCTAGTGCAATCAATCAAAGAGGATTAGGAATCAACATCTACACTAAAAAGAATACATCTATTTCAGTGAATAATATTGTATATCATCATCCCTCTCTCCCCTCTCTCTCTCTCTTTTACTCTCCCTCCCTTTCTTTGTCTCCTTCTTCTTCCCTCTTTCTATATGTTATCTATATTCGTCATCTATATCTATATCTCCCTCCATATCTACTTATTCGTGTCTCTATATCACCCCCCAAAACACAAACAATCTCTCTCCATATCTATCTATCTCTAACTCCCTCCCTCCCTCTCTTTGTCTCTCTCTTCTTCCCTCTCGCTCCCCCATCCACACATATCTCTATCTCCCTCTATATCTCCTTCTTTGTCTCTCTACCTCACCTCGCCCAAATCTACACACTCTTTCTTCATGTATCTATCTCTGTCCGCTCTTCTTCCCCTCCCTCCGTCTCTCTCTTTCCCCCTTCTTCCTCTCTCTCCCTCTCTCTTCCCCTTCTCTCTCCCCCTTGCTCTCCTTTGTACCTCACTCTCTCTCCATCCCCCCATTGTCACTCCCTCTTTCTCTCTCCACCTTTCACTATATGTCCTTCTTCTTCCTTCCCCTCTCTCTCTTCCCCCAATTCCATTATCCTCTCTCTTTCTCTCTCAATTATGTTCTTTCTTCCTTCCCATCTCTCTTCCCTCCTCTCTTTCTCCATTCCTCTCTCTCCCTCTCTCTTTATTTTTTAATTATAAAATCAAAAAATTTCCCATAAAAAATAAGTCAATTGAAAATAACCTTGTTATAAAATATTATGTAAATCATAAAATATAAATTCAAATGCCAATAACAAAAAATCACAAAATAATTTTTTTTTATTTTCCCATAATTAATAAAATTATTATTAAAAAGTTTTATTTTCCCATAATTAATAAAAACATATATATCGACACCATAAAAATGATCAAATAATGCAACCTCCTAAATTCCGTTGGAGCTTGATCACGTCACTTTTATTAGATTTGTGATCTTGACCACCAATCTTGAGAAACCTTCCATGTGTTTTTTTTAGTTTTGTTAATATTTTTTTGATAAGAAAATGACAATATACGTATTATAAATCAAAAGATAAGCATGCAAGGCCTAACTTGTCAAAGATGGACAATAAAATAAAACATTCATTCTTAGCACGATATTTCTTAGCATTGTGTTCGCAGAAAATCTTGTTTATAGTAAATTTTTAAGATGCATGTACTCTCAAGAAAAAAAAATTTAAGGCGATTATGTTTCACTTCCACGGTTATTTTATTAATATGATTACCGACGATATTTATAAAACTGAGCAACATGCCATCCCAGTGCGCACGGATCCCTATCATCACACCGGACCAATTGTTTGGCCTTTCATATTACAGATGACGCAAAACATATATAAGGCAAAATAATTGTATTCCTAAAATAAACAGTATTTTTTGGTTTGTCCCATATTTCAATGCTACACCTACTCCTTTGAAAATTTTATATATATCAATCTTTAAGATTACAGCTGTTCAATTCCACAAGTATTCCATCAGTATTCACTCAATAGGATTAAGCTATAAATATTTGTAAATATTATGAATATTTGTAAATATTATGAAAAGATGCCATTCCAATTTGGAATGAGTATAGATGAACATATATTTAATTTCTAAATATTTAATTTAGAGAATAATTTCGTCAAAATCACATAAATATTTAGTTGTATTAATATTTTTGCATTTAGTAATGCAAATATTTTTGTATTTAGAAGGACATTTTATAGCTTGGTTTTTATGATTCCATGTGTAAGGATATTTGTGTGTTGTAAAAGTTGAAATTTTGTTCATGTTAGTTAAATAAAAAATTTAAAAATATAAAAAATATTAATAATTATACAAAGCACTTAAATAATATTGGGTTATTTTTTTTAAATAACCTTATAAATAAAAAATTAAAAATCTATTAAGACAATAAAGTTTCATTATTCTTAGCACTTGCTAGATTTGTGTTCACCATTAATCACTAAATTTGTTTTGGTTGTGAGTAAGTGGATTCATGCTCTCTACTTACAGGTAAGTTCCATAAGATGGTTTTTCAGCATAATACTGACTAATACACTTTGAACCCTGTGACTTAGATTACAATACATTACCCTTTTGAACCCTGTAATGTAGATTACAATACAGTACCCTTATCACACGCCTATGGGAAGCAGCGTAAATTCGAGCTCGGTCTCGTAGGTATGCTCTACAAAGTGATATGTAGTTCAAGGAACATTGCTCGGTAGAAATGATTACTCTCTATGCACTACACTTTACCCATTATTTTATTTTTTGGTGCCTGTGTTGGTCATGGTCGTGGTAGTAACTAAATCATTGCTTCACGGAAGATAAAAACCTAGGTAGTTGACATTCCTTATTCATCTAAGACACTAGTTGTAGTTGTGAGCCGAAATAAACAAAGTGAAACCAAATATTATTATGTAAAATAAAATATGTTACATATCACACAAACTCATGTAATGAATTAATCGATATAAATTATGAATTCAATTTAGTTTCAATTTTCTCTAGTAGTTTTTAAAAAAATACATTAATTACTCTCGCATGAGGGGTTGGCTATAATTAAAGAGTCACTTAACTTAGCAATGAGTCAAATCGAGTTAAGTTATAGTCAAATTTAGTGTGTGGTTGCATGTCAAGTTATTTTAGGCAAGTAGCTAATTGGAAAAGGTTAAATATCCTTCACCACGTTCATTGTAATAATCAGGTTTTGAATGATCAATAAAAGAATCGCAGCTCATGTGATTTGTATGTGAAATTTGTGTTTTGGCTCTTTTCTACACATTAATATAGAAGCTAAGAACGATCACAAAATCAGTAGAACCAATAAAACTATTGAAAAAAAATACCATTAAAAAATTGATAATTTTTCAATTTGCAGAATTATCAAATAATTAATACGCTCCAAACTCGTGAGATAATTAAAAAAATTTGGGCTCAACGCTCCTTCCCTTGTCATAACAATTTGGGCTCAACAATCCTTGTCATAACCTCAACGCTCCTTCCATTCTGTCATAAGCTGCGTTGAATGAAGCAAACTTACGATTGTTTGATTTTTTGCGCTGGTACTACCTGTCGAAAGGTGCGGTGGTGGATTATTTTGACTAAGGTCAAACTACAAATTCCCTTCTTTCATAACCAGCGTTGAAGGAAGCAAACTTAGGGGATTGTTTGATTTTTTGCGCTGGTACTACCTGTAGAAAGGTGCGGTGGTGGATTATTTTGATTAAGGTCAAACTATAAATCCCGTCAAAAGCAAAACGTAAAAAAAGCCGTGAACCATTAATACGTTAAAAGGTTGTTTGACTTTTTATTTAAACGTCACACGTAGAAGGAGAGGGGCTTAATAAAAGTGTTTTTTTTGGTATTGGTGAAAGGTTTTTTATTAAAGGTTTTTAAAGACTTGTAAGAGTGTTTTATGAAAGTTATTCTTTTTAATTTTTTTTGAAGGCTTTTTGTAAAGGTTGTTTTTTTTTTTTTTAAGGCTTTTGTAAAGGGCTTTATTTTTAATTGAAAGGTTTTTTTATAAACACTATTTTTTAAAAGAGAGATTTTTTTCATTATAAAAGGGGTTTTATGAAGGTTTTTTAATAAAAAGTTATTGAAAGATGCTTTGTAAAGCTAAAAAGATTATTATTCGAAGATAAAGTCTTTTCTGAAAGGTGATTTTCTCAAATTTTTAGTCTCAGTTTCTACTATTCACATGGAAGGATTACGATGTGTGGGCCATTAAGATGGTGACCACGTTGTAGGCTCATGATGTTTGAAATTATGTCTAGTTTGGGTTCTCGGAAGCTAAGGATGAAGTAGAAGAACGAGCTCTAGCTAATGCAGAGAGAGATCTATGGAAAAAAGATAAAAAGAAGAATGCACAAGCATTGCAGCTTGTCTAGCAAGGAGTGGACCGAACAATGTTTTAGAAAATTATGATCATGCCTTCAACAAAGGAAGCATGGGATACCTTGGCAACAAGCTATAAAGGTATGACCAAAGTCAATATTGTTAAGTTACAGAATACTATGAGAGATTTTGAAAGTCTACAAATGAAGGGGACAAACGACATCGATTCTTTCATGAATCAGGTCATGGCTGTCATAAATCAGTTAAAAATTTATGGTGAGAAAATTAAACATCAAACAATGGTTGAGAAGGTCCTTATAGCTTTGTCTACCAAATTTGATGTTGTGGTAGCAACCATAGAAGAAGCCAAGGATTTGACATCATTAACAGTTGATGAGTTGATGGGATCACTTCTATCACATGAGTCAACGATAGACAAAAATAAGGATTCCACTTTAGAAACCACTTTTAAAAGTTAGGCTCCTATTTCAAGAGATAGAGGTCGAGGCAAAAGTAGATCGAGAGGCAGAGGACGAGGCAGAAGACATGGTGGTCAGAGAGATGGTCAAGAAGAGTATGAACATGGAAGTGGAAGCACCAACAGAAGCTTCAACAACAATCAAAGAGTTGAAAAATCAAAGGTGAGATGTTATTATTGCAATAAATTTGGTCACTATTCTAGTTATTGTAGAAAAATGATAATTGATCAAGGGAACAAGAGAGCTAATGTCACTATAAAGAGTACTAACTCTACATTCCTAGCTTGCATACCATGCATGAATCTTATGATAATATGTGGCTATTAGATAATGGTTGCAGTAACCACATGATAGGCAACAAGAATTTGGTTGCAAATTCGGATCAATTTGTGAAGACAGAGGTAAAGTTAGGGACTAACAACATTATGGATGTAGATGGAAAAGGAGTGGTCAACATTCTTACCAAGAAAGGGGAGCCGAAGACAAACTTAGAAGTATATTATGTCCCTGGTCTCATACATAATTTGATAGGTGTTGGTCAATTGACACAGAAAGGATACAAGGTTATCTTTCAAGGATAAGAGTGTGTTATATATGACAAGTCCCCAAGCAACTAGCTGAGAGAAAAGGTGAAGATAAAAAGGAACATACTCTTTCATGTAGTCATGAATTACAATGATCAAGTAAGTTCTTGTACAGTTTCATGTTCTAAAGATTATTGCTTATGACACTTTCGGTTTGGACACTTGCACTTTTTTGGTTTAATATTGTTGTAGCAGAAACAGATGGTCACAGTATTACCTCCCATCAAAGAACTTGCTAGTACTTGTGAGTGGTGCATATTGGGAAAGAAACACCGTGAAAGTTTTCTAAAGGGAGTTCAATACAGAGCAAAAAAACCTTTACAACTAGTGCATATAGACTTGCATGGACCTATGAGGACACAGTCGATTGGTGGAAGTTAATACTTCCTCACTTTCATTCATGAATATAATAGAAATACTTGGGTTTACTTCTTGAAGCAGAACCCTGAAACTTTTGCAAATTTCAAAGTGTTCAAAGCATTACAAGAGAACCAAAGTGATCGACAGATCAAGTTATTGAGGTCAAATCATGGTGGAGAATATGACTCAAAGGCATTCCATGATTACTACAAACAACATGGAATTGGAAGACAATTTAAAACCAGGTACACACCGTAGCAAAATGGTGTAGCAGAGAAAACAACATAATCATTATGAATATGGCAAGGAGCATGTTGAAAGGAATAAACTTGTCTAATGAGTATTATGTAGAAGAAGTTGCATGTGTTGTTTCTATGATATTGACATTTCTCGGCCCCAGGAACTATTAGGCAAGGTTTGAGGTCTGTAAAAGATGATATTGACAAACATCAGCTTAAAGGAGTCTATAAAATAGATTGTTCATGTGGAAAAAGCTACATTGGTGAAACAAGTCGCTCCCTCCAGACAAGGCTCAAGGAACATGGCGTTGATATTAGGAAAGAAAGATCTCGTACTTCAGCTTTGACAGAGCACTCCTCAAAGACTAAACACCATATTTGCTTGGAGAGCGCATCAATTATCACAAAGGAGGAGCAGCATTAGAGACGAAAGATCAGAGAAGCGCTTGAAATTATCAAGCATCCTCATAATCTGAACAGAGACAACGGTGTGGAGATTAGCGGGAGCTGGCTTCCCTTGATCAAGGAATCAAGATCACACTCATCCCATGTACAGCATTTAAGTAGGTAAGATTTTCTAATTTCAGAAAAATCAATAACCCTAGTTTAATAATATTAACAAATATATAATTAATAAACCTTAAAATATAATTAACCTTAAAATACAATTAAAATACAATAATTCAATCATGAATTCCTATATACTAATTTATTAATTATATATTTATTAATTAAAATTAATAAATTATAATATATTAATTAATTAGGGTATTAATTTTATTATAACATATATATTTTATTAACATAAACATTAACTATTTATTATTTATTAGTTATAATCTTTCTCTATGAACACTACAATTAATTAATAAAATTAAATTAATAAAGTTAATAAAATTAAATTAATCTAATGTCACTTATATAATAGATATATACTTATTAACATTAGCTATTTATTAAATATGAGTTTATATTAACAAATATTTATTTTAATTAAATTAATAAAATTAAAAATTTAATTAAATTAATAAAATGAATAATATTAGTAATTATTTATTTTAATTAAATTAATAAATTTAATTTAATTATTAATAAATAAATTATGACCCTTTAGTGTATTTGTTAGTAATTATTTATTTTAATTAAATTAATAAAATTAAAATTAAATTAATTAAGTTAATAAAATTAAATTAATTTAATGTCACTTATATATAAAATATACATTTATTAACATTAACTATTTATAAAAATATTAGTTATATTAGCAACTATTTATTTTTAGTTAAATTAATAAAATTAAAATTAAATTAAATTAAATTAATAAAACTAATAAATATTAAATTAATAAAAAAATAAAAATAAATAAATTAATAAAATGAATTAATATATTTCCCAGCCGACCTTGTGCTAATCCTTGAAAATTTATCCCCATTAGTATTTATTCATTCTAAAGCGGCTCATTTTTTATCATCATTCATAAGTCCTGAAGATGGATCCCATTTGGGATTTGAAACATTGGCATAAAAATGTTCATACTGTGGATTCTCCGGTAACTGATTCAAAAGATAAACAAATCTCTTACAAATAGTGTGATGAATAGGGTACCAAAAGATACATGGTCAGGTATGGCTTGCAACATATCTCATCTCATAGTATTTGGATGTGTAGCTTATGCACATGTGTCGAAGGAGCGAAGAGGCAAATTGGATGATAAAAGTGAAAAATGCATATTTATTGGTTATAGTGAGCAATCAAAAACCTACAAATTGTATAACCGTGTCACAAAGAAGACAATAATTAACTGAGATGTTGTTTTCAAAGAAGAGGATTCGTGGAATGGTAGGATAGCCAAAACAGTTGATGCACAAGTACCACTGATGGAAGAAGATGATGTAGCAAACAAGGAGTAGTAGGAATCAAAAGAACAAACACCAAACAAATTCACACCAGCAAGGACTCCAAGATTTTCTGAGCAACATGGATCTTTAAGCAAATCAAAAGATCAAGATTCTCCTAGCAATCAATCAGGTGATGAATCAAGAAATGGTAAGAGAAATATGAGAAGTCTTAAAGATATTTATGATGCTTTGGATGTTAGTTAAAACTTTGCGTTGTTTTCAATCCAACCTTCTTCGTTTGAAGAAGAAATCGGAGATGAAAATAGGGTGCAAGCCATGGATGAAGAAATTGAAGCTATTGAAAAGAATAATACATGCGATTTGGTTGATTTGCCAAAGGATGAAAATCTCATTGGTGTAAAATGCATGTACAAGACAAATTTGAATGAGAAAGCTGAAATTGACATATTTAAATAAATATTTGTAGCAAAAGGGTTCTTGTAATAGCCAGGAATAGACTTTGGAGAAACGTTTCTTCCGGTAGCCATATTGGATATTGTAAGGGTAGTTCTATCTATAGTAGCTCAGAACAAGTGGAAAGTATATCAGATGGATGTGAAATTAGCCTTCTTGAATGGAATTCTAGAAGAAGAAATTTATGTGCAACAACCTCCAGGTTATGAAGTTGAAGGTAAAGAAGATAAAGTTTATAGGTTGAAAAAAGTGCTCTATGGACTCAAGCAAGTGCCTAGAGCTTGGTATAATAGAGTTGACAACTACATGATCAAGAATGGATTCTACAGAAGTAGCATTGATCCTACCTTGTACACAAAACATGATCATGGACATATTTTGATTGTTTTCTTATATGTTGATGACATGATTTATAAAGGTGATTTTGAATTGGATGAATTTAAAGAAACCACGAAGAAATAATTTGAGATGGCAGATCTTGGTCTCATGAAATATTTTCTTGGCATAGAAGTTGAGAAATTTGAAAACATATTTTTTATTTGTCAAAATAAATATGCTAGAGATTTTTTTAAAAGATTTAGGATGGAGAATTACAAACTTGTCCCTACACCAATTGCAATCAGTACAAAGTTAAGCAAGGGTGATGAAGGATCAGATGTCAATCCAACTCTATTCAAAAGATTGGTTGGCAGTCCCATGTATCTCACAACTACAAGACTGGATATTATGTAAGGAGTGAGTTTTATTTCCAGATTTATGGAGACTCCAAAATACACACATTGGAGTGTAGGAAAAATAATTAAGAGATACATAGCAAGAACTGGAGAATGTGGCATAGTGTATGCAAGCACAGAAAAGAAGGATTTGATTGGATACATCGATCGTGATTTTGCAACTAGCTTGCGTGATAGGAAGAACACTTTTGGTTATGCATTCCATCTTGGTTCAAGTGTGATTTCATGGGCATTTAAGAATATGTAGCTGAAACATCAGAAACATTTTAAGCAGTATGGTAAAGAAGAGTATTTAATGGACTGAAGGAGAAACAAGAAAGATCAGCATCAATATATTGTGAAAACACCTTAGCAATTACACTATCCAAGAATAGCGTGTTTCATCAAAAGAGAAAGCATATTGATACTATATATCACTTTATTAAAGAACTTGTGAGCAATGGAGAAGTTCACTTGAAGCCTTGTAAATCTAGTGATCAATTGGTTGATATATTTACTAAGTCATTAGAAAAATATGTGTTTGAGTTTCACAAAAGAAACTTGGGTATTTTAAGTCTAGCTGAGACATAGACCAACATGAATGTTTGAGTTGTCATCAGTCATTTCTTAGTTTAGCGGTCATCATTAAGGGGGAGTGTTAAAATAAACTAATTACTCCTGCATGAGGAGTTGGCTAAAATTAGAGAGTTAGTTAACTGAGCGTTGAGTCAAGTCGAGATAAGTCATAGTCAAATTTAGTGTGTGGTTGCATGTCAAGTTATTTTATGGGAGTCTCTAGTTGGAAAATGTTAAATACCCTTCACCGGGTTCATTGTAATAATCAAGTTTTGTGTGATCAATAGAAGAGCCAAAACTCGTGTGTTTTTTGTGTGAAATTTGTGTTTTGGCTCATCTTCCTTTCCAATAGTCTTTACCAATTGCTAGTAATGAAAATTCTAATACTGTTCATATGCAATTTATTTTCATTATCATTGCACATCATAAGTCAAATTTTATGTTGCGCAGCGTAGGTTTAATTTTCTTTCCTCATAAATTTATAAGATTTTCCTAATCATTCAATATTTTGATTAAAATATATGGAAATGAAATATTTTCTTATCAAATCCCAAAATTAAGGGTTTATGATTGTCAAAAATATTGAACTATAAGCCCCAAAAAGGAAAAAAAATAAATAAATAAACAAAAAGAAATTAACTACCCACCACACCTATAATAATGACCAAGATCATAGAGATAATTATTTTAAAATACAAAATGAATACACGACCCATGATACCAAAATCATTGAAAAATTTGGCCCAAAATATACTTTTTACTAGTAAAAAAATGAGAAATTAGTGACTAGGCAACTAAAAAACTTAGTCAAAAAAACTTTTCAAAGTGAAATACTACAAAAAATGAGCAATATTAAGTGACCCAACTAAAAATGACTAACATAAATGACTAGTTTAGTCTCCGTTTAAAATATATGACTAGATAATAAGTAATACAACTAAAAATGGCTAATTTAGTTTAGGAACAAAAATACAATTACCTAACAAGTACTACAATGATACAAATTAGTCGTTTATGTTTGTCATTTTAATTGTGTCAGTTTAGCAATCTAAACTTACAAGTGATAGGGGATTCAAAGGCTATTAATATAGATTCGTTGAAAGGTTATACTTTCTTAAACACTTCTTTAATGGATTAGTGGATGACTATATTTATGGAGCTTATTAGAATCTTCAAAGTTATATCCTTTGACCACATTTATAGGGAATTAAATTCAAAGGTTGACAAATTATCAGAAATGAGAGTGGGCATACAATTGAATCAAATACATTATGACGAATACCTGCAAGGAGAAGTGTTGGTTAATTAGTAGATGACACATTTCTTTATTTGAAGACTTAAATTTTCATGTGTATCTACATTTTTTTATTATCATGGTCATATCCATTGAACTTAGGATACTAGTTTTTAACTCAGATACATTCATTATGAGCATAGGAAAAAATGCAAACATTTAGAGGTAGTGGTTGAATTTGCAATGCACACATAATACAACCCTTTCCCACATATATATGGACCAATGTTGACCCATGGTCTCCTCCAAACTTGCCAAATGACATAACTCAATACCTTAAGGCAGTCATGGGTACCCTACTAGTGTGTAATGCACACATAACATTGATTGCAAATAGAAATCTGGATTAAAGTCTACACATGCTATCCTCAAGTCCCACCACAATTAGGGAGGAGTATCATATAATCAATTAGTAATGTCATTATTCTTACATGGGAGATGTGTAAGGTTCAAATATCCCCCCCACACTCTTTGGACATTGAAATGATTACTACAACTAAGGCCATAATTATTTGGTGTTAGGAATATTATGGCCGCATCCATGGGCCATCAATTTCTTCTAGCTAGGACTTCCACCCAATCTTTAAAGAAAACAAACAAGAGCATGCACTTTGGGATTGAGACTTGAACCCAAGTCATCATTAAGGTAAGAAATCCAAATTATAGGTAGACCACAACTCAACAAATATCCCCTTCCCATATTAAGTGGGTGCTTCCAAAGTCATTTCTCTTGCAAGTGAGAGGCACAAGATTCAAATTTCTCGCCCCTTCCCATGTTTTCTCTTCACTAAAATGGTCATTGCAACTAAGCCATGATAAAAAAATTCATCATATCCATGTATCGTCAATTTATTTTAGGACTTCCACCTACTGTTGAATATGTCAACATTATAAGAGCACAATTTTTCAAGTTGTGACTTAAACTTTGACAATCATTATAATAAATTTTCCAACTTACTACCAAACCATAACATGACAAACCTCTCCCCTCAATGCTAAAGTGAGATTTTATAATGGATTATTGTAGATCATTGTTCTTACCTTATTAGAGATCAACCAAAGCAATGATTGAAAATAATGATTGATTACTTGATATCTATCAAAGATTGAACTCTAGCCATTTATGGCATATGTTAAATAACACACAAAATGTAACAATTTATAGCCACGATTTCAAATGGAATTCAATCATGGATTATCATTACATTTGGATCGTAGTTTTTCTCATTGTCCTACCATGATTAGAAGTGTTTAAGAATATTTGGTTGGATTTAAAACCTTAGAAAAACACGAATAATGTTAGATTAATCAAAATCTTAAAATTATTTTTTCCAATAAAAT
>APFE030783962.1:65987-78300 GCA_000404065.3 Pinus taeda | reverse complement strand
ATATATATATATATATATATTTCTTCTAGACAAATATCACCACTACCGCATTTTCACTGCAAAATAGTATTTTTATAATTAACTATATGAGTATACATAGACATAGAGTGAGAAGAGATGTATATCAATATGCAATAAACACTTTAACATAAGAAGTGATAATTTTTTTCTATTAACGTCTTGAACATAGGGAGTGGTTCTTTTTTGCTATCAACCTTTGGCATGAAAAGGTAAAAAATCCCTCTTTGTTACCCTGCATTTTATCGTGCCTTATTTTTACCTCTTTTAGTGATCACTAAGTTTTTATTTATTTATTAATTTAGTGGGAGCTTTAACAGTTCAAACTCCTTATGTATTTCCCTCCACACATATATTAATTTGGTGGAAGAGTTTTTTTATATTTCCCTCCATGCATTTATTAATTTGGTGGGAATTTAAGACTTTTGTTGTTTTGCCTTTCAGAACAAGTAGCCATCGAGAATTTGTCTTGCAGTACTCTAATGTAAATCTTATCATCCCAAAGCTTGGTTTAATGGCAGGTTACGATATGATTAGCTATTTGAAATAACTCTGTAACCATTGGCATTTTTATTTTTTATTTTAATGGAGTAGTGTTGTGAAGTGGAGCAGCATGGAAAACTAGGCGTTGAAGAGTGGAATGTGGAATAGGCCCAGCATTGAAAAATCTCATGCCACTCAATCTCCTCAGTCTCAAATACTGAATGCTTGAAGGGTGTAGGGAGATTTTGTAGGCAACAAAGAGAACTCAAATATGCCATTTCTTTCCTCCTCCCCTTCGTCCTCATCAATTAGAAGGTTTCAAGGAAAGGATGTGATGTCTTATGCCAATATAATGTGACCGACAATTAAATTTTCAAATGCACTTGGTCTCTATGGATTTATTCTGGAAACAGAGCCTACCAATCTTGATGAAAATGTGTCCAAATGCAAGGTCTCATTCTGAAGGAATTTGAAGGCTTTTCTAAAGTTATTGTGCTTGATCCCCAAAATGCTTGTGCTCTCACGCACTATGGATTTTTGTGCAAGGATGAAGGGAACTTGCTAAATGAAACAGAGGTTTGTTTTTGACATCTAACATTTTTGTTTTAACAAGCTTTTGTATAATAGTAGTTGTTTTATAATGGAGTGGGTTCAACAAGAGGTGTAAATTCCTAAAAATTGACGGGGTGAGGAGATTCTATTTGATTGCCAAGGAAATTGCCATCTTGTTAGGAGTGCCAATAATCATGACATATGAAGGAACGATAGTCAAGGTTTGTATGTCCTTTCTAAACCCCCCAAACGTCATTTGCATTGTTCACTAGGAGTGCCAATAATCATGACATGTGAAGGAATGATAGTCAAGGATTGTATGTCCTTTCTAAACCCCCCAAACCTCATTTGTGTTGTTCACTAGGATTGTCAAGAGTGTCATACTGTCATCATGACTTGATGTGCTAGTAGTTTTTGTAGACGGTGAGGGTTTTAGTGGGCTACACTAGATGTTGCAACCTTCAAGTGGATCCTCAGTGAAGTCGACCTTGCCCCCAAATGTTTTTGCATTTTGGGGGTGGGAAAAATAGGGTTGCAATGGAGAGTGAGCATGGAGATGGTTAGGTCACAGGAATTAGGCCTATTTGCCTTGTAGAAATATGATTTTGCCACTTTTCTCATTGTACATAATGTTAATGATTTTTTTCATCTTTTTATAGCATATATATAAGAGAAATCAGAAATATGACAAGTATTGGATAACCATCTACATATATCGATCAAATCAAAGTAGAAATGGAATTATTCTTTATCTCATGCTCTCTGGGACTTCTCGCAGTCTCTTCTAAGTGAACATGTATTACATAATTGTTTCCATTTGAATGTTCTTCCACATATACATTATTGCTCTCTTGCACATTGTAACCTCATGCATTAAATGAGTCTGCATTTTTAGTTCACTTCTAACATGCATCAGAGTGAGGACTTGGATTTTGTTTTGAAAACTTTATTCTCCCTTAACTAGATGCTCTACACCATCCTTAAGCTATTGGATTGTTCCTTCTTCCCTCACAATACTTTGCTTCCTTCACAGACTCTATCTCCTTCACTTATAGCTACTTCAAATTGAAGCTTTCTACACATTGCACTTCACCTTATCAAGGTGCCTGGATTTTGTTCAGCTCAACATTCTACTTCAATTTTATTCTGACCACAGAGAGGAAAATAATCCACTTTGCATAGGATATTTTCTTTTCATATTGTTTTGAATTTCTTCTGTTGTCTATTTTTTCGAGGATTTTAGCACTTTCCATTGATTAGAAAAACAATGGACTCCTGATCTATGCTTCACTTGGAGAAACATCTTTAACGCTTGGTGATTCTTTTGGAAAATCACTCTATTGTTGAACACTAAAAAATAATTAAACATTTTACCTTTGCTAAATAAGAGTCTTGAGTTTGTTGAGTTATGGTAGCTTAGGAGGTATTCTTCACTAGATTAGTTCCTTAGCTTGTGAAGAATATTAATTAGCCTTGTAAATGCTTACTTAAGCGGAGAGCAACAATGGAGATGGTTAGGGCATAGGCATGAGGCCTATTGGCTCTACAGAAATCTGATTCTACCACATTTCTTTGGGATCTACTCCAACTCTAGCCACAAATCTATCACTTTTCTCATTGTACATAAGTGTTACTAATTTTTTTCATCTTCTATAGCATATATATAAGACAAATCTTAAATATGACGAGTATTGGGTAACTATCTGCAAATATTGACCAAATCAAAGTAGAAATGGAATTATTATTTATCTCATGCTCTCTGAGACTTCTCACTATCGCTGCTAAGTGGACATGTATTACATAATTGTTTCCATCTAAATGTTCTTCCACATTTGCATTATTTCTCTGTTGCACATTGTAACTTCATACGTTAAATGAGTCTACCTTTTTAGGTCACTTCTAATAGGCATTAGAGTGATGACTTGGATTTTTTTTTGAAAAAATTATCATGCCTTAACTGGATATGCTACACCATCCTTAAGTTGTTGGATTCTACCTTCTTCCCTCAAAATACTTTGCTTCTTTCATAGACTATCTCCTTCACTTAGAACTAGTTCGAACTGAAGCTTTCTACACACTAGAGTTTACCTTCTCAAAGTATTTAGATTTTGTTCTGCTCAACACTCTACTTCAATTTTGTTTTGACCATAGAAAAGAAAAGATTCTACTTTGTGCAGGAGATTTTCTTTTCATATTGTTTTTATTTTCTTCTTCTGTCTATTTTTTGTGGGGTTTTAGCACTTTCCTTTGATTAGCAAAACAATGGACTCTTGATCTATGCTTAACTTGGAGAAACATCTCCAACGCTTAGTGATTCTTCTGGAAAATCACTCTATTGTTCAACAATGAAAAAGGATTGACCACTTTACCTTCATAAAATAAGAGCCTTGAGTTTGTTGAGCTATGACAGCTTAGGAGATATTCTTCACCAGCTTGGTGCTTTAGCTTGTGAAGAATATTTATGTCATAAGGTGTTCCCTTTGACAAAAACTCCCCCAACTGCCACTGTGTACCAGTCTACACCATTGGATGGAATGTTAGACAATTGAAGATTTTTAGGTCGTTGGATTAATAGTTAATAGTTAAGAGAAAACTAATAGTTAGGGAACATAATGGGCATGTTCAAAAAGTAACCATTTCTTGATGGCTTAATGTGGAGGTTTTTTCATTGCAGATACAATGGAAACCTATGGTCTCTTTGATGACAGCATGTATGCACATTAGAAGTAGACGAGCTTTACTCCAAGTACCTAAATTTGGCCTTTTGGTTTCCTTTCTCTTTCTATGTTGCCTAAATTTTCTCCAAGCACTCCCTTTGGGCTCTTGTGAAATTCTAATTGTTCTTCCTAGCAGTTTGGAAAAGCCTACATCATTGCAATAACTCTCCATTTGTTTAAAATCATTGTATATTTACATAGGTCAGACTACAATTTCATACAAATGGCATGGGTCGGTGGTGCATGCACAATGCCTAATATTTTCTGCACAATTGGCCTTCAAGAATTCGTATGGATTTTATTTTTTTATTGTTGTGCAGATCGTTCATTAGCAAAGGTATTTCTCAAGAAATTCAAAGTTTGACAAGCCTGAAAAAATTGTTAAATTAGATAACACGTTCTTAAATTATCAATTTCATGAAACATTATCAAACTGGAAGTGACTAAAGAAAGAACATAAGAGATAGATATAGAAGACAAGCCAAGACAAGACTACACAAGGATATGGCTCAAGCCAGGGAAAAACCCTAATATGGGGAAAAACCTATATCAATTCTTCTTATTAATATCGATTGTTCAGCAGAGAGATAGAGTACAATAATCCAAAGTCAAAATGACTTTGAAAATTTGAAGATTCAATATCTTAAACAAGTGTAGGGCTCAAACTGTAATACCAATATTCAGTCTTCTATAATCTAGTTAGGGTTGCTTACTATCCACTCTGATTTCATTTATTTGATCCAAAGACCCTAATTTCTACTGCAGCTTCCACTGACATACATGAATAAGACCATCGCTGACCCTTAGGGCTGATCTGGGCCCATGATAGTAGTCTCGGTCCCCTTGACTGTGATGATTCAGGCCTACGGATGCCCTAGAGGGGTATATTTGAAGAGTAGTCACAAAACGTCCACAAACTAACCTAGGAGCAGTACATGAATACAACCAACCTTTCTTCTATATAATTTGATCTTGAAAGGATAAATTTAACACACACAAACATTCAAGAAATTACCTCAAAGTCTATGGTTTCCTTTTTGGAAATTCTCAGCCCTACCTGAGAAGAGAGACCCAAAACAACAAGCACGATGTTCTCCTTCAATAACTCAACTACCTTAGAAGCCTTTTGATGTCTCTAAGATATTTATAATGAGAATGGAGGACACACACATACATACATACATACATACATAACATACATTCATAACATACATACATACATACATACATACGTACATACATACCTACATACATACATACATACATACATACTGGCATACTACATCATACATATATTATATCATATATATATTTATGTGTATATATATATATATATATATACTTAACAATTGTCTTTATGAGTGGAGCTGACCTTAACATTTTGGAGGCAAATTTGAATTTCAAATTTCATTTTTCCTGCCTTAATAAGCTCATGACTTGTAGAATTTCTTTTAATAAATAAATATTTTTCCCTATCCAAATTTGGTGATCTTAAGGTTGATTTTGGACCTCTCAAAAAGAGGACTTCAATGCCACAATAATCTTCTTCAAAAGAGCATATCAAAGTGGAGTTTGGCCCTAGTTTCCAATTTTAACACTCCCTCTCAACTAGGGAGAATTCTACCTGTCAAACCATCAACCATTGTCATTGATCATAAAAGAATCCGATGCCATGAACCATCTCTGAATCCTATCTCTACTCTTCTTTGATCTACTGAAAATTGATGTAATAATGAAGAAGAATTGATCTAGAGTGAGTCACAAGACTTTACCACTCTATATTGGAAAAAGTCAGTATAGAGGTAAATCCTCAATCAGACTTGATCCCGGATCAAGTTGAACAATACCATGCATCTTAGTCATAGAGAGTATGGTAGTACCCGATGCGTCCATCGATAGTGCTATGGTCCCTAACCACTTTTCCCAACTCATTGTCCATATGAGAGGTACTTACCATGTGTCTTGGACTACACGGGTAGGATGATACTGAATCAATACCAGGGAAAGAATGTATCGCATCCTGCTCACAACCATACATAGGGAAAGGATGAACCGCATCCTACAATATAATCACACGTAGGGAAAGGACGAACCACATCCTACAATCACAGTCACACGTAGATAAAGGACAAACCACATCCTACAATCACAAACACAATCACACGTAGGGAAAGGATGAACCACATCCTACAATCACACATCACAACAATCAATCATTGGGAAAGGATGAACCACATCCCATTGACATGTCAACCAATAATCGTAGGGAATGAACATACTATATGTGGGGAAATGATGAATCACGTCCCAATGACTTGTCAACAGATGCCTATATGCATCTCTCGCTGGGGTATCCATAGGAGAAGGTGAACCACTCATCTTGCTCATATGCGATAGGAGAAGTTGAACCACTCATTCTATGCATATGTCATCAACAATAGGGGAAGGTGAACCACTCACCTTACATACATGTGTCCACAATCGTAGGGGAAGGTGAACCACTCATTGTACACACATGTCAACCACCATGGGGTTTCATAGGGGAAGGTGAACCACTCACCCTATACACAACGCATCAGCAGGGGAAGGTGACCCACTCATCCTATGATCTCTCAAAGCTCAAAAAGTACCCCAAGCCCCTAGGAGATCCCAAAGCTCAATATTCAATCTTAACCAAAGATCCCTTTATATATAGGATAAATCCAGTCTTCTTTTTGAAAATCATCACTATATCTGAGTGATGAATTTGCAGACCAAATCATCAATAGCTCCATCTAACAACATATATTCATACACGACTGATTTTACTCCCTCTTATATTAACAAACAAGAGGGTCATAATTCCCTCTAAAAACACAATCGTTGAGCCACCTGTAACCTGCCCTTTTTCTACTATAGACCCTTATTCACGAGCCACGGTCATCAAGGCATCATTAGAGTCATCTTTGTCAAGAAGAGTCATCAAGTTATTTTGTCGGAGCTCCCTTTGAAGTCTTACTTCAGTTGGTTCTTCATCAGTCTATTCCTCGGCTTGTTGTAACTATATCAACAAAACTTCCCCTATTAGACTTTCACACATTCTGTAACCATTCAACAATACATCAATGGATTTAGCAGAATTATACATGAACTTCCAATTATGTGAAGACATCAAGAGACTTGCTCTGAATTCTGCTTTGATGCTTTTGAACTAACTGCTACAAATCTGAGTGAGCCAACATGTTTTAAGCAATCCCGCTTCATAGCCTTTATTGTCACTTATCTGAATATCTTCGTACTCTAGATGGACTATATAATGCTTGGGTCATTTATTGTATTCAAATTCACTATTGTAATTCTGTCACCATAAACTTCTCTGCATCTAGATGGTAGCGCATCAATGATACAACCCTGGCTTCGCCAAAATACCAACTTGACAATATATATAAGCTCTATTAGACATAATAATGACATCTCAATAGAAACATTGTATTTATGCATGGAACCAAACCACTGGTCATTAATGCTGAGGCACACAGATCTTCAATCAAACCTTCTTTCTTCACATCGATTGACCAACCACTTTGTCACTTTAGCACAAAAATTCAGATATAATAAAGATTAGACAATTTTGTTAGCAATGAAGGGTTCAGTTCTCCTTTTAATGAGGGATCAAGCTCTAGAAATCATTGTTTCTCTTGTACATCATCACAGTGATTTTCTCTAGGCTAGTGAATTAAGAATCTTGGATGGACTTCTATATGAGTGTCTAAAGGAACTACATAAGCTATTACCATTCCTCCTATGTGCTGCAATTTATAGTGTATCTCGGGTATACATACACAAGTTTCAGTTCTTTATTGTCCATAACATACTTTCCTTTAAAGCCATATTTCTGATTGCAGATTTCATATTCGAGTCTCTTAGTGTGCTAAAAGAGTTATGTAATCTTCAGAATCTAGCTTATAATTATTAGACTACAACAAGCTTCCAATGATCATATATATAATCAAGATTCAAAACTACTTCAGAGTAGTAGCAATATATACTCTCTAGATAAATCCTTACTACTATAAGTAACACAAACTCTCACGAATGACTTCAGAAACATACCTAGATTGTTGTAAATTGAGGCCGAAAAATTATTGCACAGTGTTAGAATTACTTCTTCAATTTGGAGTATGCAAACCTTACGTCAGTCCATAGATATTATCACACTAATGTTTTCTATCTTTTAGATTTTAGTAAGCTTCAAAATGTTGCAAGATGAGCCTCGATCTTCAAGATTGTTAATCTTTTGAGAAGAATATGAATCTTCTTATTTAACAATTCTTCCTCCACTACCAACAAACTCAACAACATGTCAATCATGTTTTTTACTCATCAAATCAATAGCCATAGACACAACATCAACCATACATCCTTGTAGCAATTCTTATGACAAAACAACATAAACACTTACATTCTCTGTGTCACATGGCATTATTAATAATGGTAAGACACCCTTTCTTTACCATATGGCATCAACCATTCAATACAAGAACTATACATCACCCAAACATAGACCTGATGTTTACAACATACACAAATCATGATGTCTTCGCTCTTTTGGAAGAAATTAACATCTATAGTGATGACCAAAGCCCAACTTTACATGTACAATGAGGTTCAGGATTGCTTCTGCCTTTTTTTGTTGCTATTTGTGTTTGTTGCCTCTGTCTGTATCTACTGGTTGCTGGTCTTATTCAAATACATTTACAAACCCTAAGGACATTAAATTTGCTTCTGTCTTCTTTAACATAGTGGCCCTTGTTGATTCATGACACATATCAAAAAAAATTATTGCATAGGGATACTTGTTTTATCACAAATGGACTGTAATTGTTGATTCGCTGTCAACTTCAACTCTGCACAGACATGCCAAAAGAAGGATGCTTTTTCACACAATCACAATCTTAATATTATTTCCAAGGTGCCCCATAAATTCATCATTAGATCAATGCCAAGAAATCTTAAAGTTACAGGTTCATGACCTTTATCAGTCCTTCAAATACAGTCAATAATATCATATAGCATACCTCTACAACATGTAGTTTTGTAGAACAAATTTTACATAGGCAGCGTCAAGAAAGAATGCAGATAGGTGCCAGATTGTAGAGCTTAATCATCAAGAAATAAGAGGCTGAAAATTGAGCTTGCACAAAAGTTCTTCATGGCTTCACTTCAGAAATGACTTCAAGGAATCATGCCTGAATTAGTTTGCAAAATATGCTTAAAAAAATATGAACAAATGCCATGAAAATGTCGAGCAAATAACAATTAGTATGTTGAGATTGCCACAAATGTTTGAATTAGAATAAGCTTGAACTATGCACACAAAATTCACTTAGATCTTTGGTTAGATAGTGCCAAGTTTTGTCACAGAAACTGTCTCAGATTTGTAAGTCAAAAGAAGAGCTCAAATCTATGGTATTTATTTGCAACAGCCTTCCAATATACCATGATTTTGACAAGAGATCAACAAAGTACTTATCCTCATAATTATGCTAGGAATTTAACCTCAAAATCATGCCAAGAAGTCTCACATATCTGCCTTCCAATTGTCCTTAAGAATATTCAAAATGATACCATTGTTTGTGCCCTGTTTGGTGGGAGTTTGGTTAGGGCATCACAGTCTAGCCTTCAATTCTTGGATTGGCCTTAAGAAATAAGCTTCAAAAGTTTTCTTTAGCCATAGATCAGTCAACCACCTTCACCCAAATTTTGTTTGATTGTTGGAGCTCGATGTGCATATATCTATGCCTTCAGTCACTGAGATAGGCCGCGGAGCATACATAACTAGCATATCAATATTATATGTGCTTAGAAAAAAAAGGAGTTTGAAATGCTATCGAAAATCCAAACCCAATCATCAATGTGTGAATTCCTAGAATTGTCTCAAAACTCTGCCTATGAATCCACTCTACAAAGTCGCAAAAGGTGAACTTAGGTTAGCATTTTCTTGTCTCATAGCTTGGAGAAATACTCTTAGAAAACGTCTTCCATTCAAGGTTCGCAAATTAGATCCTTATTAGTTATTTGAAAAATTCTTTTCTTCTTTGATTTATGATCAAATTCTTGGTAAAATTACTGCATAGGTCTTTGTTTCAAAGGAGTTGCATATTTGGTAGTCATTAATGTATTTCCATGCATCTGTTATAACCTTAAAAAAATTAAATCTAATTAGAAGAGAATTTTTGGCTCACAATGTGCATGATTATTACTGTAGGGGTACATAAATGTTGGTGTTGCAGTGAAAAAACAAAAAAAGAACGATGATTTTGAGCCAACACTTTCAAAATAGAGTATGTAGACAGAAAATTGTGGTGACAAAGGGATTGATGGAGAAGAGGAGGTTTCTTTCATTCTTGGTCAGATTAAGGATTATGAGGAAAACCTTTCATGTGGGAGGAATCAAATTTAGGTAGAAGGTGAAAACCAGACAATGTTGCTTATTGTGGAATATGTGAAGAGGCATAATATTCGTAAGCATGATTTGTAAGTGGACTAACAAATTGATAAACAAGGATCCATGTGAAATGCATCATCACAGGCCAATCATGGAAATTCTGTTTCAGAAAGTCAGAAAAGGATAATTATTATTGGTGCAGGGCCTTCTGAGCTAGCAGTTGCTAGGCATTTGCAGTTGCTAAATTGTCAAATAATTGTTTTGGAAGCATGAGATAGGGTAGGTGGAAGAGTTTATATAGATGTTTCAACACTTTCAATGCCAATGCATATAGGTGTTAGCATTATTACTGGCGTTGAGGTAGACGTGACAACAAAAAGAAAATTAAAGCCATCTTCATTTCTTTGTACACAACTTGGCCTAGAGTTGACAGTGCTAAATAGTTACTTCCCTAAATATGATTCTGTGACCGGTCAAAAGTTCATGCCACCTTAGATGAGGCACTTGAAGTAGAGTATAACGTCCCACTTGATTATATGGTGTTTCTTATTGCTCAAAATGGAGATGTAGCAATGCATATTTCTCTAGATGAGGAGTTAGAACATGCTCTAAAACAAGTGACACATTGCTCTATCAAGTTCAACTGGTTCAGAGTTGACAAGCAGTAAAGGTCTATTTAACAATTATGACTATCAAAGCATAATTCCAGATTCCTCAGTGGGAGTCTTAGAGGCATTGAGTGCAACAGTTAATTCTAGCATAAAGGAAGTTTCTAAAAGTAACGTTTTAATAGTTGCAGGTATGGAAAATGGAATTAACATGGAATCTCAACCTAATAAACTAAATTTATCTAACAATTCCAGCATGGAATAACAAAGCCTCAATCCACTTGAGAGATGAGTTATGGATTGGAATTTTGCTAATTTGTAGTATGGTTGTGCATCAAAAATTATTTGGGTTTCACTCCCTTACTGGAATCATGATGATACTTATGGCGGTTTTGGAGGAGCTCATTGTATGATTAAAGGAGGTTATAGCACTATTATGGAGGCATTAACTGAAGGTCTTAATATTCAGCTAGGTCATGTTGTAATACAGATTTCATACTCTACAAAGGACCCAAAGTGAAAAGGTAAAATAGAGAGAGAGAGCTCAAAGTTTGCACTGAGAATAATTAGGACTTGTTGGTGATGTAGTTCTAATAATTGTACCCCTTGGCTACTTGAAATCAAATATAAAAGAGTTTTCGATAGATTTTCCATATTGGAAATTAGCCTCCATTCAACAACTTGGATTTTTTTGTCTTGAACAAGGTAGCTATGGGATTCCTGAAGGTCTTTTTGGATGAGAGTGTGGATTAGTTTGGGGACACTGTAAAGAGAACAGAGTTATGGGGCTGATGTTTTATGTTTTGCAATTTGAAGAAAATAGTTGGTGCACTAGTTCTGATTGTTATTGTTGTTGGAAAAGTTTCAACAGATGGCTGGGATTTAGAAACCTCCGATCATGTTAAACATGCAGTCATGATGTTATGAAACTAGCTCAAGAAAAGATAGAAAAAATAGATCAACGCCTTAGAATTCAACCTCTTCGAGGGGGAAACCTCCTTTACATTATATAAATGAACAATTCTTGTATGATTCAAATGAAAAGACCTCCTCTCTATATAGGAGTCTAAGGGGTCATAACATAATCAAAGCCAACATAACAATAATAATGTAAGGGCACAATAATAATAATAGTGGGCTTCTATGGGGCACAATAGTAACAATATGGGGGCAATAGGGGTGCAACAATATTAATAAGGGGGTAATCACTAGTATTATAGGGACCCAACATGCCCCTCTCCTTCAAAAAAAGTGTTGTCCTCAATTCTTGAGTAGTTTTGGATACTTCTGTATAAAGTTCTCATCCTCCCATGTGGAATCTTCAGCAGGTAAGTTCTTCCACTTGAAAAGATACTCCGAAATTGATCGATTTCGTAGTTGTCGAGTTCTTGTTTCTGTGACTGCTTCTAGTTCCAATATAATTTTTCCTTCCTTGTCAAGTTCTGGCAATATTTTTTGAACTGGGAGCTTGTCGCCTATAACCTTCTTTAAACATGAAACATGGAAAA
>APFE030783957.1:80077-95264 GCA_000404065.3 Pinus taeda | reverse complement strand
TTACAATAGCATAGAGTTAGTTTAAAGAGTCTGAATTAGATTAGCTTTAAATTCCTCTTAGATCAGCATAGTTCAAACTCTACACACACACACACACCCAAGGTCGGGAAACTTGTCCCGTCATCCCCAGTCGGACCCGCTATACCAAACGGATAAGGAGCTTCCAACCAAGGTCCGGACTGGGTGGGTATCCCCCTTGTTGTTGACCCGATTTTCGGGGCTTCAACAGGTTCCCAAAGACGAACTTCATCTTGAATGTTATCCTTTAAAATCCCTATGAAGAAATCAATCTTGTGCTTCTCTGAAATATCATTTACCCTTATATTCAATTTTTGAAAGTCCTCAATGTGCTCTGCCATTGAACCGTTTTGTTTGAGATATATCAATTGGATAAATAAGGTGTTCATTTTTTGTATCCCCATAATGTGCTATCATTTCCTTCGTGAAAATTGACCACGTAACAAGTGGTTTACGAGATCAAATCCCTTTATACCATAAAAATTGATTTGGTTCTAAATATAAAGATGAAATACGTACCTTTTGTAATAGTGGTACACCATGTAGATCAATATATTTCTCCATCTGTAGTATCCAATTTACCGGATCCTTGCCATCAAACTTCCTCATATCGCATTTTCTTTATTTTAGGAGCTCGATCTTGAAATAACTATAACTTTGTAATTTTGGATCTTCCAATTCTAAAAACGTGACCTGTAGTAGCCCTCCACGTCCTCTTTCTAATGCCACCAGTCTGATTGAGATTGGATTCTCCAAGAAAGAGTTATACACAATCTCCCAAGATGACTTGATTATATACCTTTTTAGAAGAGCTAACTTGTATTAAGTGCCACGTGTCACTATTTTCACCTTCGGATCTGAAAAATATACAAACAAAACTACAGTTAGTCCTCTTTTTGTAACATTTGATGAAATGTCAATCTGATGCTCAGAGAGCTAGTCATGATGATTTTCCCTAGGTCACCTGTTTGGGATGTAATTTAGGCATCTTCCAAAACCCTAAATTCCTTAGATCATATATCCAAAAATATAGTGAGACAAGATTTGAAATTAGGATCCAAGGTTCATCATGATTTCATCTCAATTGGGTTTTTTGTTTCTCTTCTGAAATGTTGCAAAAAAAATGTTATATATAAAATTCCACGATGACTTGTTTGGAGCAGCGAAATCTTAGAATTCAAATCTTTGATACCAAATGTTATTAATCCAACTCATAAAAGGAGAGAAAATATAGATGAATGCATTATAAATAAGCATCTTCACGGGGGAGAACTGTATATTAAACAAATGAACAATTCTTGGATGATACAAATGACAAGACCTCCTTTATATATATAGGAGTCTAATGGGTCATAAAATAATCAGAGCGGACATAACAATAATAATGTAAGGGCATAATAATAACAATAGTGGGCTTATATGGGGCATAATAATAAAAATATGGGGACTACATGGGCACAACAATATAATAAGGGGGTTGTACTAATAACAATAACGGGTTACACTAGTAGTATAGGGACCTAACATGTAGTATAGTGACCTAACATTGAGTCACCTCAATTTATTCTGGGATAAGTGAACCTTGGGCCCTAAAGAAATCACCTCTAAAATCCATCATGATCCCTTCATAAATGATTCCTGCCAAAAAAATTATCTCGCACCCGTGAGATTATGGTTTAGCAAAGGAATCTAGTGACAACCCCTCATTCAAGGACAAATCCTCACAAGATTTTGGCAACATATTCCCAACTCACAAGGACAATGGAGATATAAAAGGGTTGATGTCTTTGAAAATAACTAACCCACTGCTTGGAATGATATCCTCGAGCCCTCAGGACAACTGAGACTTAGGAACATCCAGCACAAAATTTTCTAGGAACACTGGTGGCACTTGTTTCAGAGTACCTAAAAATGGTACTCTATTCTATTTTGGTTCCTTAAATAGGCTAGGGTTTCTCCCTTCCTGAGTCACTTTCATGCCTCAGACATTCAAAACTATAGATTCCATTTTTCGCTTGTCAACAACACTGATGTGTCATCCATATTTGAATATCAAATTCTAGCTAGAAATGGATGTCTTGTAAAAACAAATTGGGTAGGTTCAAGGTCCAAAATAACCAAAATCTCCTTCAGATTAGGGTCTAAATAAACACACGCATCCATTTTACTGTAGCTAAAACCCTTCAAAGCATTGTTTAATCTATTCAAACCTCCGTAAAGCCTTCCACCAATACCCAAAACTGCCACCACTCCATTAAAAATAATAATAATATTATAATTTAGAATATTTTATTTTAAGAATTAATTAATTGAGACATTTAAAATGAGTCTATAATATATTTCTATTTGTGTTGATAACTCTTCCATTTATAACTTATTATAACTCCAATGTATTATATTGTTTCTCTTAGAAATTATAATGTTGAATATTTGGTGAAATCATTTACACTGCATATATTTATAGTATTTTTTTTTATATATAAGAATCCATCAAGTTTAATAGATCAAATTATTACTATAAATGGTTTGCCACTCAAATATTTGATCCCTCTAATGAATATAATAATAAATATATCTATATATCTATAATCTATATCTATATATATATATTATATATATATATATATATATATATATATAATTATATATATATATATATATAATATATATATATATATAATTGCCTGTTTGGGCACATCATATTGACCCATGGTATTAATTTATGGTATTGGTGTACATTGTTTTTGCTTGTTTGGGTACATGGTATTGGCCAATGGTATTAATGCATGATATTGGTGTATATAAATAAAATATATGTAGTATTTTGATTTCTTCATTTTTTTAGAATGTTATGTAGGAACTCAAATGAATTATAGTTGTTTGGGCCCATGGTATTGATAATCCATATTATTTGCCTATGGTATTAATCCATGGTATTATAACAAAACCTATTTACTTCTTTTTTATATACTTAATTTTATTTAATTATTAAATTCTATTATTTTATATTTTATTTTTTTAATTATTTTTATTTTCATATAATTTGACCCAGTCAAAAATATTTACAGGAAGGACATTGTAACATCTCTTCCACACCAGGAGCACCTCTCCACATAATAACCTATTTATTTTTAGAATATAATAACTCTAGTTTGTATTCTGTTTTTTAGTTCAAAATATTTCATAATTGTCAATGCCTTGTCAAGTCATACACTCATTTATTTATATACTCTATGAATTTATGTGATACTTACATGTGAAACAAAGAAAAACCCACAAATTTGAAGAGAAAATCAATAGTCAAAGAGAAACACAAGAAAGTGTTGTTAACTTTTTATTCTTTTAAGTTTATTATGTCACATAATGTCATTGTGTGAATAAATGTAACAAGGTCATAATCATGAAATAAATCCATTTAATAATTGATGGATAATAAGAAAATATGCTCGCTAAATAATTAAAATTGAATAATATAATAATATAATATATTTATTTTTCCCGAGGGAATTAATTTCGAAAATTACATGTTGTAAATGTATGTTGTGGCCATAGCCTTGAAAAGATATAGGTTATTACATAAATTACCCACTAAGGCTATATAGTCACATTTATGTAAATGTTTATACAAAAATACAAAAAATTATATAGTGCATAGATAGTTCATATGCAGTGCAAAATATACTTTACAATTAGGGCCTATTGGCCCTCTGTTATAGCTCATCGATGTAGGGACTGTGATAATACTGAAAAAACTATGCCTCCTTCTATTCTTGTATTAACCATTGACCTTTGGGTTGGCTCGAGGCCTCTTTGGAAAGCTGATATATAATCTAGTTGCACTCCCTGTAAATGTGGAGACAAGAAATATGTTCAAAATGAGATTTTAATTGCAAGGAATCATCTGAAATGTTTCTTAGAGAATGAAAATGACATGCATATGTGCAATTGAACCAATTTATGATGATTTTGGAATCCCTAAAAATCTGAATTTGTCTATAGTCTTATGCAAAGGAAAAATATAATAAGTGTCTGAGCGAGATGAGTTCTGCGAAGTTGTTTGTGCTAATACCCAATGGTCCCAACCCCATGCGAGTATGAAAAAAATGGCTGACTGATAAGTGAAGTAATATACCCCCCCCCACCCAACATTCCTAGTCTTCAATAGATTCATCAAAATAGGCCCAAGGTTGATTATGGTTAATAGCTTCAGGTGTTATAGTACGAACAGGCAGAGGGTGGTCATTATCGGGCACCTCATTAATGTTATTGATGATCCGAGCAATAACTAATGGCCATCAAATTTGCATGTTATTGAAGATGATACGATTATGACATAACCAAGTATGCCAACAGATAATCAGTGGGACATTACATTTTTTCATATTAGTGGAAGCCGCCCACCAATTGTTCCATGCCTCCATGATATTACGTCGATCCCATTGTTGTGTGATAGATAGAGAGGAGAGAAATTGTTCCCATATGTGTTGAATGGTTGTGCAGAACATGAAGAGATTCACATTCGATTCCTCGGCCTATTGGCAGATGACACACAATGTCAGACCAAAGTGGGATCACTTCATTAAGTTTATGCTAGTGGGTGTTTTATTCATAATGGCATTCCACATGAATAAGCAGGTTTGTGAGGGCACCTTATGTTTCCAAAGAGATCACCACCACCCATCCAGAACATATGACTTGTGCCAACATGAGTGATGGGGTATCCTTCCATGGGGGAGTATACTCCATGTGCTACAGGTGCTGACATGAGCTCACCTTCATCATTTTATATGTGAACATGTGATTCAGACAATGAATCGATGTAACCCTCCCATTCTTGTATCCATTGATCATGGATATCAAGTGTGGCTATTTATTTCCAAGATTGCATGAAAATAGTGGAGTTTTCCAAATCCACAATTTGTGCTATCGTGGTTATTCCCCTATCATTGAGGAATTCGATAAGGTTCCGTGGGACGTGCAACATATTTCCACAGCCAATCCATGGATTTTTGCCAAAGAGAAGTGATGTTCCAACTTTAATACGCAAAGTGAGGCCTTCTTGATGGTAGGGAGAGTGTGTAATACAACCCTCCAAGTAACTGAAATACCATGTCTATGCCAAGAAGGGAGTTGAATCCATTCCATAATGTGAAGAGGAAAAATGTATTTATTTAGTATCACACCAGTCCATAGGCTTCTCGAATTAAGTAGAGGACATCCCAATTTGGCAGCTAGAGAATGTGTGAAGGTTGGAATATCTTTGAGACCCCATCCCCACATTTCTTGGGCAATGCAATATGAATCCATCTCACCCAGGTGAACAGATTCCCCTCCTTGTGCCCATCCCATAGGAATTTGCAATAGATTTTTTTTATTCTCAAAAGAATACCTTGAGGAATCCATGATAATGACATCTAGTAAACTGGCGTGGCTTCCAATACAGAGTTAATAAGCACCAACCTCCCTGATCTAGAAAATAAATGACGATTCTAATTTAAAAGACTTTTATCCATCTTAGTCCCCTGCCAGATCTAGTCTATTATTTTGTACCCATGGGATTTAACGTGGAACCCTAGGTATTTATGTCCATCCTCCAATTGGTGAGTTTGAAAAGGAAACTTCAGATATGCAAGTCAGGTTTCCTGTAGAGAGCATGCCGAGAAAGTAATGGTAGACTTTGGCCTATTTATTTTCATCCTAGTGGCAATAATAAACAGTAACATGATATCACATAATGCAGTGAAGTCCTAGATACCACCACTCAAGAAGATAAGCACGTCATCTATAAATGGAAGATGAGATATTGTACACTGATCAGTGGTCTTAAGTCCCTGTAGATGCCCTTCTCTTATTTTGTGCAAAACCAATCTGCTTAGGCCTTCCATAACAAGCAAAAAAATTAAAGGAGAGAGTGGGCATGTTTGTCTTAGTCCCCTCTCAGCATGGAAGAAATTGGAGGCAGACCCATTGATAAGAACATGAAAAGAGACATAGCAAATACATCACATGATCCATTGAAAGAGGGTGATAGGGAAACCTATATGAGTGAGAAGCATTCTCAGATAGAGCTAGTTGACCCAGTCAAAGGCCCTGGAGAGGTCAATTTTGAGAATGTCTCATTTTAGATGCTTCAATTTGATGGACTGGTTTCCTTCCTGAGTAGGACCAATGGCTTCATGAATTTTTTTGTTTTGTAGGAAGGAAAATTGTCAGACGAGATATTGGTAGAGATAATAGGCTTGATAGGATTCACAATGATTTTGTCTATAATCTTGTATAAAAAATTGTAGAGGGAGATGGGTCAGAAGTCATTGAAAGTTTGAGGAGAATCAACCTTGGGTATAGGGGCAATGAAGGTGGATTTGATTGCTCGATACATGTGACCTGAAAGTCGGAATTCCTCCACAATGTTGAGAAGGTCCATATCTATAATCTCAAAAAAGGCTAGATAGAATTCTACTGACCATCCATTTGGTCCGAGACTTTTATCATTTTCAAACCATTTGAGAGTACTTTCCAGTTCCCTGATAGATATCAGCTTAGTGAGGTATTCTGATGCATCAGGGTCGACAAACCAAGGGAAGTTTCTAGCAATGTAGATAATTTCTACAAGTGGCATCCCAAGAGGGGCCTTGAAAGCCTATTGGAAGTGAGAGCTTCCCTTATGAACCAGCTGGTGGAAGGTATGTGCAAACTATCCATGTTCATTAGGCATCTTCCAAATAGTATTACAAGCTTGTCTCCCTTTGAAACAATTGTGTAAGAATTTAGTATTGTCATCCTTTCCTTTATCCAGATGGTTTTGCTTCTAAGTCTTCATGTCTATCAAGATCGGTGTGTGTAGATTTAGCTTCTACTGAGATGAAACCCCAACCTTGCTCATCCAGAAGATCAGAAATTTAATTCTCAATAGAGGACAGTGTCAGATCATCTCGAGCATGTTTGGTTTTTGCCCATTGTACGAAGATGCTTTTAAGTTTAATTAGGTTTCAACAAAATCCTTCTGCCAAAGTCCACCCCTGGGAAGGAGGGTGAGCTCTCCAATAATGAGTGACCAATTTATGATAATAAGGATCCATCATCTAGGGTGAGTTGAATTTGAATGGTGCTATGGGTTTATGAAAGGGCCTTGCTAATTCCAAATGGATGGGAGAATGGTCATATATGACCCCAAATATAACCCGTTGATGGTAATTCGTCAGGGTGCTAAGAAATTCCTCCTTGATAAGAAAACGATCTAATCTCCAATGGAGTGCAACATCGCCAATCATTCTATTATCCCACGTCAATTGGTTTTTGTTCATGGGAACATCAATCATATGATGTAGCTTCAGAAGATGTTCCATATAGTCAGATAGAGGATCCAGCTGAGCATTATGGCCCCAAGATTCTGCATGACCAATCATGAAGTTGAGATCTCCTCCCAAGATAATGTTATTGGAATTAGTTAGGGAAAGATGCATTAAACAGTTCCAAAAATCCACCCTATTAAGATAGGGTGCATAGACATTAATGATTTAGAAGTTCCTTCCCATCTCTCAAGAGTATATATCCATGCCAATGAATCCATCACCCCCCAAGGCTATGATGAGAATGATAGAGTGAGTATTTATACCAAGATCTATACCCCCAGATCAACCATTGACATGAAGGTCATGAAAACCCCATCTAGGCTTCATCGAATGTAGAATCTGAATAATGTGCTTAGCATTCCCTAGGGCTTATTTTAAAAATATGATGTTAGTGGACTCTAAATCCAGAAGTCCCTTGAGGGCTAGTTTTTTAGTAGGGCTAGCCAACCCTCTACAGTTGAAGGACAACCACTTCACAGATGATATCAGGGAAAAGTGTTATTTGCTCTATGAACCCTGTCAATGGTGGATTGTCTGCCCAGGGCCACATCTACCCCAACAAGGAGAATAGCTCTCGAAATCATGGATGGATGCTGCCGAGGGGTCTTGGTCACTTTAGTAGGGGGAATTAGGTCAATTTCATAAGGTTCAGGTGGAAGAGATGCCCAAGAACGTACATTTTGTGGATGTAAAAGACAAGATGAAGTGGAGGGCTCTGGGATGAGATGGTGGCTAGACCAGTAACTGAGGGAGGCGTAGTGGAGAAAATAGAGTAAGCTAGGTCCAGTGGGAAAGTGAGAGGGGTCGAAGACATGCAAGAAGTAGATTAAAATGCAACATGTAATTTTTGTTTAGTGCATGATAATGTAACAAAGGAGCAGAGGGGAGAAAGAGTACCCGAGGTGAGAGTAGTTGCTACAGTAGTCCAAGATCTTGCCATAGGTAGATATGGAGGCTGCGGAGATATAGAAGTGGTCAACTGTGTAGTACCCTCATCCATATCCATCACACTGGTAGTGCGAGGAGTCTGTTCACCCACTGGAGATGCCTTAGGATGTGGAGGCTCTGTTCCTTTAGCAGGAGACGATGTTGCTAAAGATACTAAGGGGTAGCCTTTATAAATATGGCCGATGTTATGACACCTTTTGCATCTGAAGGGAACCCCTTCATAATGTACTATTAGTATACAAGTGAAATTCCTCTAGTGAAGTGTGATATTATCTTCCAATCCCTCTCTGGTATCAAGGTGAACCAGGATGCGAGATAATGATTTATTTCCTAATGAGGAATAGGACTTATCATGATCCAAATAGGTTCCCAGGGAATTTCCAATGCAAGTAAATATATCCTCCGACAAAACATGTAGCAGAAGCCCAGGTAGGTGGACCCAAATCATTCTAGCTCCCAATTTCTCTTGTTTTGAGTCAAAGAGAGGGCTCCATATATTAAGTAACATAGTGCCCATTTCGATATGCCAAAAGAGGGAAAGTATCCATTAAGTGTATTCTTCCTTGTGGAAACTAAGGGCAAACCAACCTCGAGCCAATGTAGTGATAGTTGGAAGTTCCTTAAGTAGATTTCCCCATAACTTCAAAGCCTAGAGGTGAAGACACTCTGCCGAATATGTTATGCCTTTAACACGACCCACAACTATCCCGCTCGATGTGTCCATCACTTCACCCATAGTGACTCCTTCCCCAAAATGAAGAGAGAGGTCCTTACACGATGCCTTAACACACTCGTTTCTTTTTTGCTTGCCTCATCAGGGTGTCATCAGATGGTCCCGGAAGGGATCCCAAATACCTTGGGAATTTGCCTACAATGAGAGAGATTTCTTCCAAGGGTTAACGACCATAATGTTAAACATTCCTGAGGGGATAATAGTGTGCTCTGCAATAGAAGTAGGGTTAGAGATGATGCCCACATTAGAAGGTTGAACGGGAAAGCTTCCAACTTGTGTAAACCCTAATGAAGAGGGATGGGTAGACGAGGAGGGTTGCAGTGTTGCATCAGGTGATAGGGGATCGAAGGATGGGGATGGTGCTATGCAGGAAACCAAAATATTGACAGTGGTAGGTGAGAGTGGAGGGAAATCGAGCCATGGAGAGGTAGTAGAGAGAGTTGAAAGTGGTTGGTAGGGTACGGATGGTTTAGGAACCTCACTGACAGACGACGGTCTTGTCCATGGTGGAGAAGGCATCCATGGTGGTCCAGAGCTCGACACTTCCAGCGTTGCATGAGGGAGTGACCATATAGGGTCGTAGGGATTTAGGTCAACTGACTAATCAACAACATCAATCTCCATTCCACAAAGTTGTGGAAAGAACCAGGGACGAGGGTAACAACTGATGATGAGGTGAGGCAGCATACCGCAAGCTGTCATGGTGATAGCTCCATATTGCAAGTTGATGACGAGCACAATGGCAATGACAAAAAATCGATGAACAAAACGTTAACCTAAACCCTGAGGTGCTTCAGAGTGTAGCACCATCAACCATCCTGTGCCCCTCATTGCCTCTTTCTCATACAGTGTTGATCATATGTGTTCTCATGTTCGCTAACTATCATAACCGAATTAGGTCCATTTTAACGTTAGAGATACCGATCGCTGAGAAGGATTTGCTGCAAAGAGAGTTGATCCTTCTTTGTTCTTAGTAGATTATTAGTTAAGATATATTAAAATATAAGCTATATTATTACTATAAATGGAAATGAAAGAAAGAATCAATCTATATAATATAATAAATAGTAATTATCTAATTTTAAGGTCATAGCTAAGTCAGATATCAAGTCGGCGTATAAGACATTATGGTTTGTGAAACAAAAAATCCATCTCCGCACAATAACTTAACTATACACATATTCATGTTGTGCCCCTTTCTAGATTCGAAGCTATACCCTAAAAAAATACAATTATTAATGTTATTATATAAAAACATGAATATTAAAAAAAAACAGTGAATTCAATAATAATTAATAATAACATAGATTTAAAAAAAAAAATATAATAAATATAATAATAATTTAAAAAATAATAAATAAAAAAATTACTTATATCTTGAAAATATTTTAAGAAATGTTTAGTTTTTCAAATTTACAACTTTTTCATTTAAACTTATTAAACACAATTGTACTATTTTGTTTTTGGGAATATAATTGTAATAACGTTCAAATCATTACTAGCTCTGCAAAACTTATATAGTATTTTTTATATATAACTTTTTATTTGTAATTTATAAAAACTTATGTTTTTTTTTCTTCTTCTTTGGTTAGAACTTTAAAATATTTCATTATTTTTTATGCTTGTCCAACCTATATACTCTATATACATCCATTTATATATTCTGAAAATTTATATTTCAAAAGAAGAAAAATCCACAAAAATGAAAAGAAAATTCAAAACAAAAAAAACTATGTCCATTAAAAAAATGTAAATTCAAAACAAAAAAATCTATGTCCACATTGTGCCAAAAAGGTTCTAGATATTTTTTAATTTGTTTTAATTCTTTATATTATTTGATGTTATTAAAATATACAAAAATATAATAAATGTAAATGGGTCATAATTATGGAGAAAACACATATTTTAGTCTTACTCTATCTTTTATACATGTCAGAGGGTTTCAACTTTCCTATCATATTTTTTAGTTTAATTTTCTTCGAATCCAATAGGGATTTGTTGGAATCACACGTTTGAGTTGCAAACTCTCCACAGTTCGAGCATCCCAAGGTTTTTTGTGGTGTTGAATCCATATATGCAAGTCAAAAACTGATTTAAAACAACAAGCATCAAGATTTAGGGAAAAAAATGTTAAATTTCCATAAAAAAAAAAACTCAAAAACATATAATGCATAGAGAACACAAATATTTTGTTGAATTATATTATTTTATTCTTGTATTCTTTAATGAACTGCAGCATAAATATTGAAAGAGATAACGATAAAAACATTTGTAACTAAAGAATGATAAATAGACCCATCAAATAGTTGAAAATTTTATCTAATATGAAAATTTATATTAGTTAAAAATAATGTACTAATAATAATTAATAAATAAAGAATTAATGTATATAACATAATAAATAGAATATAGGTAATTATCTAGGCTGGTGAGGATGAAGTACGAAATTAGAAGGCCACCGTAAGGGTTTAGGGTAAAAACCCTAGTTTTATTACAGCATACTCCTCCAGACACCCAGACCCAGATGAGTGATAGATCTCTGTTTTCTCCTTCGTTTCAACTGCAGTTGTCTCCATCTGCCAGTGGTTATCAACTATTATCATGGGCGATGGTATGGAGGTCGAGGAACTTGATTATTCTAAGGATCCATTTCCCGACCACATTATTTTTGGAAACCCTAACCTTATTTCGCTGACATCTGGCTCATCCCTCTCGTCCATCTCTGCTCCATCAAGAACTGCACTAGTGGTTACCTATCCTGGTCACAATACAACTATGTTATTCTTTGGTTCACTTTCCATTGACTCTCCTGCTCTCGACTACCCTCCATTATCACCAAGCACTCTCAACATTCGCACAGCAAACACTCCACCCTCGTCCTCTTTTGATCTGAATCTGCCGGAAAACAACCTCCATCCATCAAGCCCGACTCTTTTCACAGCTCCGCCTGAGGACCTCCAGGCATCCAAGGGACAAATCCCTTCCATCTCCACAAACTCTCTGTCGGGATGTTTCAAAACCCCTACGGTGAAGGTTAAAATAGTGGCTCAACTACCACAAGAGGGCTCACCTAATCCATTGACGGACAATCCATTTGCCTCACAAAATGGGAAACAGAAGATGAAGTGTGTGTAGGCTACCTCAAAGGACATCACAATATGCTTTGGCAAGAGTACTGCTATTGGGGACGCTGCATACATGGCTAGCACTGTGCGGGTTGTACATGTTTGAGGACAAGCATACTTAGCAGATAGGCTCACCCTATGGGTCTGAGAGATTTGGGGAAGTATGTTTAAAGAACTACCTGAGGTCCAAGTATTGCCCAAGGGTTGGTTTGCTCTTCATTTTGCAAAAGCAAATTACATAGATCTGATCCTCGCCAGATACTAGCATATTGAGATGCCCCCTATACTCCTCAAGAGAAGGAGTCCCCTTTTCGACCTAGAGAGGGAGAAAATTAGGGCGAGACCTCTATGGGTTCGCTTGCCAGGGCTTCCACTGTAGTATTGGTGTGAGGAGGTTTTCGTTAGAATTGGAATTTCCCTCAGCACTTACCTGGACCTTGACAAAACCTTCATGCAATCGAAGAATCGAACCCTAGGCCGCATCCTGGTCCATTTGGAGACTTGCAAAGGTTTGGAAGATAAAATCACTCTTCAATGGGGGAATATACTCGGGTACAGGTCTTGGACTACCAAGGAGTCCCCTTTCGATGTAGAAGATGTCACAGAGTAGGGCACATATTTAGGGAATGCCCACTTATCAAAAAACTAGAGGATCCTCTAAGGGAACCTACCACATCTACAGGGACTGATGCACCGGCTCTGAATCGCTCTCCTAGTTTGGATCCTCATCCACCAGTCAGCAACATTACCTCGAGGACAGTGGAAGAAGTACATAGAACACCATCACCCCCCCTAACGAGCTCGTGTAGAAGCCAAGGCCACAAAATTATCATTATTTCCTTGACCTCTTTCCCTTCCTCTTTTTCTTATTTCTCATCTCCTGTATCATCCACCATTAGCACATCTGTGGCTCACTGCACACTAGCTCCATCATTACCATCTATCACCACCACTGTGCCATGTTTTCCCACATTATCATCCAATTCCACCTCCCCTTCATCTAACGAGAGGTCATCATCCCACAATTACAACCTACACTCTCATTCTCACACGGATGGTCACCCACTATCTCTGGTTTGGGACTTACCCAACCTGGTTCAGTTATCCTTGCGTCTCATGGGAGAAAATTAAATCTATCCATAGCCATAAAACAAGCTGGGGCAGAGGTCGTCTCTGGTAGAAAATCCACTTTGGAAGGGGTTCTTAGAGCACTAAATACCCCGGGCAGGGTTCCCCCATGAAGTGTCTCTCATTCAATGCAGAGGCATGGCTAGTGCCTCCAAGAAACTAGCCCTGCGCCGACTATTCGAAGTAGAACCTTCTGACATCATTATGTTGCAAGAAACCCTAGGTGAGGCCGAATACATCACCAACACATTAATTTCATTATCTCCTGGATGGCCATTTTTGGCCATGGATGCTTTGGGATGATCAGGGGGTCTAGCCATTGGCTACAATCCCTGCACCATCAACGTTTTAGCATCCTAGGGAGGCCATGGATTTATTGGCTTAGATCTTTTCTTAGTGGATCTTGGTCTAAACCTGAGAGTTATTAATATATATGGACCCTGCCATTAGTGGGAAAACTTCTGGCAACATCTGCTAAATCTATCGATTTTTTCTCCTGATCACATCATTCTTGCGGGAGATCTCAATTTCTCAATGGGATTTCGATAATCATGGGGGTCACAAGCACAAGTGGACTCTATCACTGGCTATATGACCAACATTTTGGAACAACACAACTTGGTGGATATCCCCCATGAATAAGCCACTCCCTACTTGGCGAAACAGAAGGGTGGGGGATGTTGCACTAGCCAAGAGATTAGATCATTTTTTGATTAAGGTCCCCCTTATGAACCAGCTACACCATTACAAACAATGGGTGGGTTCTGGGGGTATCTTAGATCACTCTCCCATTTATCTTGAAGTATTTGGCCCCCATCCAAAACCAAAAGCTCCATTCAAATTTAATCATGTCTCGCTTCAGGATCCTGATTACATAAACATGGTCTCGAATTACTGGAATGCCAACCTTATTAATAGAAATGAATACTTGACAAAGGGTTTCTGTCACAACCTGTCCCAGCTTAAGCATCTATCCACCAAATGGGCCAAAGAGAAACATCAGAGGGAGGAGCTATTATTATCCCAAATTGAATATGAATTGAGTATATTGCTCAATGACCACAACCTGGGATTTACTTCAGCTGACGATAAAGCTCACCTGATCAAGCTAGAAAACCAAAAGGCAAGGATTCTAAAGGAGAGAGAGGAACCATGGCACCTCAGGAGTAGAGCTATTTGGTTACAATCAAGAGATGACAACACAAGATTCTTTCAGAACTATGCTAAAGGTAGAAACGTTTCAAACACAATATGGAACTTACCCCTACCTCATGGGGGAGTAGGAGACACTTTTAACAAACTCTCCCATCTTGGCACCTCTCATTTTAGGAATCTCTTCAAAAACACTCGTGGGTAAAATCTAACTGATATCATTAATGTTGCAGGACATTTTCCCCGGTTTGTACATGATGATGAGGCTAATGAGCTAATCACTCCTGTTACTGCAGGCGAACTGGAAGGAATGCTGAAATGGTTCAAAAAGGACAAAAGTCCTGGCTCAGATGGGTGGATGATAGAATTCTATCTTGCATTCTATGAACTCTTGGGGAATGATTTGTTAAAAGTTGTGGAAGAGTGCAGAATATCTGGATCCATTTACAATGCTGTCAATTCGACCTTTATTGCCCTTATCCCAAAATCTGATTCCCATTCCTCTTTCAATGACTATAGGCCTATCTCATTATGCAATTGTCTATATAAAATTATATCCAAGGTCATTTCAAATTGCTTTCGGCCCATTCTTTCTCGCCATATCCCCCCTAGCAATTTTCCTTTCTTGAACATCGCCAGATCCATGAAGCCATTGGCTCAGCCCAAGAAGCCATCCACTCGATCAGGACTAAACACCTAAGAGGTATCATCTTAAAGATCGACCTGGAAAA
>APFE030783957.1:49592-74624 GCA_000404065.3 Pinus taeda | reverse complement strand
CCACCTACAGTGTTCTCATCAATGGATCTGCCTCCCACTTCTTTCATATAGAGTGGGGTCAAAAACAAGGTTGCCCCCTCTCTCCCTTACTCTTTATGATTTTTATGGATGGGCTTAGCCATTTCCTAGCTAATGTTAAAAGAGATGGCAGCCTTTATGGCCTCAATATATCTGAATGCTGCTACCTCACTTATCTCCTATTTGTGGATGATGTTCTCATTTTCTTTGACGGGAACATCTGAGACACTCTCACTTTCTCCAAAATACTCTCCCTCTTCTTGTTGACTACAAGTATGCAGGATAATCAAGGGAAATATACCATTACCTTAGCCCTCACTTCCATCCAAGAGTCACAACTTGCACAATACAATTTCCCTTATTGCATCATCCCACTTGACAGGGGGTTCAAATATCTAGGATTTTGGATTAAGCCTCTCAGCCAAAAAATTGCAGATTGGGTCTGGCTTGTCACCAAGTTGGAAAAAAGTCTCTCTAATTGGAGTCATAGATGCTTATCCAGAGCTGGAAGATTAGTGCTCATCAAATATGTTCTTGAGGCCACCGCTATTTTCTCGATGGCATTAGCATGGATCCCTAGAAACATTCTGGCCTGCTTGCAACAACTTTGTAGCAGATATCTCTAGAATGGCCATCAAGATAAAAATATATTTTCCTGGGTTAGCTGGAACAATATCGCCTTGCCTAAAAAATGGGGAGGATGCGGGTGAAAAGATCTACCCCTATTTGCACAAGCCCTAGCTGCAAAAATGGGCTAGACTCTACTGACTGGGAAGAATATATGGGCTAAAATTTCATATCACAAACATATTTGGCCACATCAAATTATGGATTGGCTCTATTTGCCAAGTTGGCATAGAACTGGTATATCTTCGGTTTGGAAGGCCCTTCTACATTCCCTACCTAGCATCAGAAACAATCATGTTTGGAGAATAAATGATGGATCAAAGGCTCGTAGTGGACTGGATCCCTAGGCTGGGGGAGGTGGTAGATTCCAACTATCTAGAGAACTCATCCAGCACCTTCATTCTCATGAGATAAAGGTTATAGCACACATTTTGGATCCATTGAATACCAACGTATTCTCACAAGGATGGAAATCTTCCCAACATCTTGATATTCCACCACAATGGCATCAGGAATGGCATGAATACATAAATACATTGTGTGAATCACACATCAGGATTAAGGAAGGACCAGATGAACTCATCTGGAGTCTTGCTAAGAATGGCATATATTCTCCAAGGGTTGGATACCTCAACCTGATTTTAGACAAATAGCTGGAGCATACAGTAGTTTGGTGGAAGAGTATCTAGAAGCTTGTAGTGCCCCCAAGAACAAGATTGTTGTTTTGGTGTATTCTTAGAGATAAAGTTCCCATGGGAGAATAACTATCACACCGACCTTTTCATGGCCCACACGGGTGTGCCTTATGCAAGAATTCTTTTGAATCAATAATGCATTTATTCCTTCGATGTAATACTTTAATCAATCTATGGCAAAATGTCTCCTCATCAATTCATATACTCGGGAAATGGGAGAGTCATAACATAGGTTGTGCCTGGGAAAACTGGTGCAATCTGCATCATGGCACTAAACTATTATGCCCCCCCCTAATAATCTACTGGCATTTATGGTTGGCTCAGAATAGGATCATTTTTACGACAAAACGGTCTACTGGCTGCATATAACAGCCCGGATCATATCTACCTATCACGAGTTGCCTGAGCCACACAGACCTAGGCCTCGTAGATCGCATGACCCTGCTCCTATTGACAAAAGCTCTCCATGGGCATTTTTTGATGGTCTTGCACAACACCATGGATGTGGTGGGGGTTTCATACTATACATTAATGAAAAACACTTCTACAAAGTCAAGATGGGACTTGGTGAGGGAACGAATAACTATGCAGAGCTCATTACACTCCGTCATCTACTGCATTTTTCATTACGTCATAATTGCATGGACTTAAACATATATGGTGACTCAAAAATCATAGTAAATTGGTTCAATAATATTACTATCTATCACTCACAGACACTCAGTAATCTTCTGGATGAAGTGAACTTATTCAAAGCACAGTTTAATACTATTTCATGTCAACAAATTTACAGGGAACATAACTGCAGTGCTGACAGGCTTTCCAAGGAGGCCACGGTACTTGCAATCTATTTTTTTTCTTTTTTGGCTCACACATGATGGATATGCACGGCATACATATTGTGTATATTCTCACACAGGCTATATTTCTTGTACATAACATAGACCCATAGAAAATACATCACCCTGTGTGGTGTATGTGGAACTATTATAGATGATAGACATATTTATAGTTTTTCTTTGTATATCAGATAGTGACTGAACACTATGCGCGGTGATGAATGCAATATGCAACCTAAGGTTTTTTTGACAAAACTGAACAACATTTTTGAAAGTGCCCTCAGTGGAAAAGGACTAATATAGCATATGCTGAAAAGCATCTACAAAATGTAATTTTCAATCATAATGAAAGATTACGATTTTTCCAGTGGAAAAAAAAAACATAATAAATAATACTAATATAATTCTAAGGTCATAGGTAAGTCAAGCATCAAGTTGGTGTATGAGATTTTATTGTTTGTGAAATAAGAAACATTCCTCCACATAAAAACTTGGCTAATCAAATTTATGGAGATGTTCATGCTCATGCTCTCTTTGGATATGAACTTATAACCGTTTAAGATAGAATACATCTTTTTTAATTTTTTAATATTTTATTATGTCGACAATTGCCCTTTGGCCTAGTATGATAGAGATGTTGTAATGTCATGTCTTGTAAACATTTTGACTTGGTGAAATTACATTAAAATAGAAATAAACGGAAAATAAAATAAAATAATGAAATTAATGATTATAATTATTAATTAAAACATTTTGACGAGACAAAATTATATAAAATAAAATAATTAACTAAACTAAAATAAAAAATAGAAATTAATTATTAACTATTAACTAAAATATTTTGACTTAGTAAAAATAAAGAAAAATAAAAATATAAAATGTATAATTCTAGGAGTAGTCTTTAAGTGCGACTTTTTTGAGTTTACAGTGGATTTCTCACGAAAATCCGGTGAAAACATGTGTGGCCAAATCTTCATTTGTGTTGTTTAAACCAGTTTTTTGATTGCATATATGGATTCAACACATTCAAAAACACTTGGGGCACTTCAATTGTGAAGAGTTCACTCATCAAACTTATGGTTTCAAAAAATCCCGACCGCATTTTGCACAAATTCAATGACAAAATAAATTGGAAAACTTTCGAAAATGTCACATTTAAAGACTACTAGATAATTATATGTATAATTATCATTCTAATTAGTTATAATCAATAATTAACCAATCTAGATGTATCTTACTCTGGATCTACCAAGCACCGAGAGCGATCAAATGTGAGGTGCAAACCTCTCTTTCAGTAAAAGGAGATTTTATTCCTCCACATGTTTGGTAGATCTGGTGTTAATATGGATTTAGGCTAGCTATATAATGAACATAAATATTGAAAAATGGGTAATAACAAATTCAATAATTAATAAATAATGAATAAACCATTAAATATTGAAAATAATAATAATAATAATAATAATGACGATTGGAAAGTTGAAAGTGAGAAGGATGGAGGTGCAACCAAGGTTCTAGGTTTCAACAAAGAGAGCGACAGAGGGTAATAGGTAACCATGGAGGCACAAGGAGGAGGGAGCTCCACTCCCTCCTACAGTAATGTGGTTTCAAAGAGAGGAAGAGCAGGGAATAAGAACAAGCCTCCATAACCCTTAGAGGTCAAGACACAAAACATTGAAACTCAGAAGACAGAAGGCAACAAAACCCATGCAGAATAAGGGACCCACGAGGAAGACCGACAAGAGGAGAAACCGTAGGACAGAGGTTAGGGAACAGAGAACAGAACCAAGATGGGGCCTTGTAAACCCAAGACCATAACTAAACCTTGGGTTATATTGAATGATCCATCTCTGCAAGAGGACATGGATCACATGGCAAACTATGCCATTATATGCAAGTTTATGGGAATCTAGCCATCAAAGAAAGAATTATACACTTGGATAAAATAAAACTGGAAACCAAAGGGGGAGTTAATATACATCTTGGATCCAAAGTTTTTTTTACTGTGGTGTTCACGAACATGGAAGACAGAGACATGATTTTTGAAGGAGGACCATACTTCTTTGCAGTTGTTGGTCTCTATATACGGCCTTGGATGATGAACTTTGTGCCAGAACGAGAAACCTTCACTTCAGTACCGGTATGAATTAGACTCTACTCCTTACCTTTAGATAACTGGATGCTAGAGTTGTTAAAAGATATAGGCAATAAATTAGGTCATTTCCTAAAGATTTCAGAGGCAACTCTATAAGGAAAATATACCTCCTATGCCCGTATATGTGTGGAGATGGACCTATCAGGAGCCCTTCCAGATGGGGTCATTCTAGAAGTCTATGATGATGAATGGGTTCAAACAGTTTATTATGGGCATAATCCATTCAGATGTCACAAATGTCATGAGCATGGGTACCTATCTAGAGATTGTCCTCTTAATAAAAGGGAGGAATACCTAAACACCAACAAAGGGAAAGATCAGATAGGTTTCACCGAAGTAGGAGGAAAAGGAAAAGGAGGCGGAATGAAGACACAAAATAACCCTACTGAGAATGATAACAAAATAAGAAGTTACAACAATTTTGAGATCTTAGGAGAAAAAGAAGTAGATGGAGGTTATCAAAAGAGTATAGAGAATCAAGAAGCAAGGGGGAAAGGAAAAGAGACCAGCATGGAGTTCACACAGGAACATAATGAACACATGATAGACCCTTTGAGTCCCATGGAAATAGAAAAAGACCATGAAATGACTCAAAGTGAAAGTGGCATAGAGGATCAAGACTTACAGGAGATCCTGGAAAGGGAGAATCTAGAGTTGGAAAAGTTTCTCGAACAAGGAGGAAACCTAGGAATAAACTCCATACCTCAGGAGGATGTTGACAAGGTACAACAAATATTCCTTAACAAGTCACAACAAATAGCTGCAAGAGTCAAAAGAGGACATGATAACCAGGAAAATAAAGGGGCTTCCTCAATAGGATTAATAATAGGAAAATTAATAAAAAAAACCCAGGAAAGAAGAGGGGAAGGAAAAAATAGAAATAATCGCTGCTAGAGTGTGGCAAACTCATGATTGACTCAGGAAGGATGAAATACTTTTCCAGTTACTCCTTCAAAACCCCACCTCAATGAAAATCACAACCTAGAACATCAGAGGACTAGGGAGTTGAAGAAAACAGAGAAATCTAGGTAATAGGATCAAAGAGGAAAAGTCTGACATAGTGTTTATTTAGGAAACAAAATGCTCAGTGGAGAATATCAAAGAAAAACATAGCAAATGGTTAAATAGATATGAATACCTTGAGATTAAGGAAAATAAATCTGCTGGTGGAATTCTCACTTTATGGGATCCACATAAATTTGGTGTGGTTGATACGGAGGTGTCCAGACACCACATTTCTTTGATTATCAAACCAGTGGGTGATAGCTAATGTTACATGATCACCAATGTCTATGGTCCTTAGCCAGTGGAGGACAAACTTTGACTCCTCACAACACTGGAGGATATGAAGAGGAGATACCCAGCTCTACCCTGGATTCTAGGAGGTGATTTTAACATGATAAAATCACTCATGGAGAAGAAAGGACGAACTAGAACACTTGGTAGAGATTCATTTGCCTTCCAGAACTTCCTCACCAATATGAAACTGGTAGATATGGAAAACAGCAATGGAATCTTCACTTGGAATAACAAAAGGGGGGGCTCTACCCAAGTAGCCTCAAAATTAGATAGATTTGTTATCTTAGAGGAACTTCTTCTCATGGGAAGTAGCCTAACTATGCTCATCCTACCTTTTGGAGGTTTAGATCATTGGCCCATTCAATTGGAAGCTTCTCTATTTGGTAAACCGAGGAACAACCCCTTCAGGTTTGAAAACACTTGGCTCACACATTCAGATTTCCTCACAAACATTGAAAAATGGTGGAAGGAAGAGCTACACCTTCAAGGTACAAAGATGTTCCTTCTACACTGTAGGCTCAAACACATTAAAGACAGACTCAAAGAGTGGAATAAAAAGGAATTTGGAATATCTTCAAACCTAAAGGCGAAGTGGAAAAGAAACTAAAGGAAATAAACCAAATTCTTATCACAGAAGGCTATACATATGAAAGGAAAGAGATGGCAGAGTCACTTCAGCATGAATGGGAAAACAAATGTCTATAAGAGGAAATATACTGGAGACAGAAATCCAGAGTACAATGGATTAAGGAATGGGAGAGAAACACCAAATTCTTTCACAGGTCCACCATAGCTCACAGAAACAATAACAGAATTGTGAAACTTACAGATTAGCATGGAATATAAAGAAACACTCATGAAGAGATGGAACAGGTCCTATTCCAGGATTTTTAGAGAATTTCTGAGGAAACCATGGTATATAGATATCAGTTTACGAAAAGATTTACCCAGTACATTCCTAGATTGGTATCTAGAGAAGACAATTACATTTTTAACAGACCAGTAATAGAGGAAGAGATTGAGGAAGTCATTAAAGAGATGCACAATGGGAAAGCACCGGGCGTGGATGGCTTTAATGTGGAATTTTTCAAAACATGTTGGAGGATAGTAAAACAAGATATTCTGGAGGTAGTGGAAGACTCTCTAAGATTTAAAATAGTCTTGAAGGCAGTCAATGAATCTTTCATATCCTTAATCCCCAAACAGGAAAAGGCCACCTCTCTAGACATATTTAGACCTATAGAATTATGCAATGTGGTGTACAAAATAATATCCAAAGTAATTTCCAATCGTCTCAAGCCACTCCTCCCTACCCTAGTGTCAGAGGAGCAAACAGGCTATGTGGAAGGAAGACAAATTCTTAATAACATAATTCAAGCACATGAAGTGGTTCATTCACTCATTACCAATAAACAAACATGAATGATAATTCAGTTGGACATAGCAAAGGCCTATGATAAGCTTATCTAGTCATACATAAGAGCAATACTCAAAGCCTATGGCTTTGATTACAATTGGATCAAGTGGGCCATGGTGCCAGTTACCACTGTCAACTTTTCAATTCTTCTCAATGGCTCTCCCTCCAAAACCTTCAAGCCTACTAGAGGTCTCAGGCAAGGTGATCCTCTTTCTCCTTTCCTTTTCATTCTAATGATGGAAGGGTTAGGGAGAGCAATCAGAGCTACTAAGGAAGAAGGGAGAATAAAGGGTCTAAGACTCACTCAAGGTTGGGACTCGGTGACACATCAATAATTTTTGGATGATACTATGCTTCAAGGCACACCCACAGTCAATGAAGCCAAAGCATTTAAGCAGGTTCTGAGTGAGTTCGCTATGGCAGCGGGCACAAAGGTAAGTCTTACTAGATCAAAGATTTTCTTTTTCAACACAGATATTTCAATTCAAAGAAATCTTTCCAGAATTTTAGGCTTTCAAAGACAATCATTGCCCTGGAAGCACCTCGGAGTTCCCCTCACTGACAAACTGTTACACAAGGAAATCTGGGAGCCCGTTCTAAATAAGCTAAAAGATAAGATAAGCAGATGGACAAATAGAGCCCTAAATCTAGCAGGGAGGCTGATTCTAACTAAGGGTATCCTCCAAACCATCCCTATCTATATGCTTTCAGCCATTCCAGCACCAACTCATGTAATTACTAAAATAAGAAACACTCAAAGAGACTTTCTCTGGGGGAAAGGTGAAGAAAATAAGAAATGGGACCTAGTGGCATGGGACGAGGTATGCAAATCAAAATCCCATGGTGGCTTGGGTCTTCATGACCCAGGAATTCTTAACAAAGTTCTAGGAGCCAAAGTCTGGTGGAGATGGCTAAAGGAAATACAAGCCCCCTAGGCAAAACTATGGAAGTAAAAGTATGTAGGGGATTGGTAGGAGAAGAACCTCATAAGAATTACAGGACAAGTTAAAGGTTCACCAATTTGGAATAGAGCATGGGAGAACAGGGCCCTAGTCCAAAAACATAGTATCTAGGAGATCAAAAACAGAAATCTGGCCTAGTTCTCGGAGGACATTTGGCAGTAGGAGGACAATCTCCGCAGTGAACAATTAGCATGCATTCACACAGATACCATCAACAAAGGATTAAGGAGGGTAAGTGACTATTGGGATCAATCAAGGAACAATGGGAATTGGAGAATATGGAAACTTCCAGATTACAGTGAAATGGGCATGATGAATACTCAAGCTATAGCCCTTAACGACCTTTTGGAAAAGAGGCAAGTCTTAACCTAAACCTTGGACGATTAAGTAATATGGGGAAAGAACAAGGCATGTCTCTTCACCCTTAAGGAGGCCAAAATGATAGACACATGGTTTAACTTTCCAAACACTGATAAGACATAGAAAGAACTCTAGGATAATCCTCATTGGATGAAAGTCAAACTATTCAAGTGGTTGGTTCAATAGGGCAAGATTCTGACATGGGACAACCTAAGAAAAAGAGGCTTTGCTGGCCCCTCAAGATGTGACCTGTGTGGACAACAAGAAGAAACCACTAATCATCTCCTAAATAGATGTTCATTCACTACAACACTATGGAACTCGGTTGGATATGTCTTCAAGCAGATAGACAAACATGTAAATGACATCATTGCTACACTGAAAAACTGGTGGAAATTTGTTTCGGATAATGAGATAATAAACTCCGCCTGGGCATTGACCCTAGGGTTCTTAATCTGGAATGTTTGGAAGGAGTGCAATAATAGGATTTTCAAGGATAAGGCGATCCCAGTGAGCAACATCCTAAAGCTAATCCTTAAGCAACTCAAAGAGACTGTTCACATCCTCGGAGGTGTCACTACTGGAAAACTTATAGGACAAAGAGAGGCCAAAGTCTTGGGGAAGTTAGAGCTTAAGGTTCATCTCTCGCAGTGTTGTATGCAAATCAACAAGAATACCTCAGGAGAAAAGGCTTTCTGGCAACCCCCTTCACAATGTTGTTTAAAATTTAACATAGATGGAGCGTCAAAAGGAAATCTACGAGAAGCAGGTTATGGAGGGGTCATGAGGGATGAGGAAGGAAACATACAAGTCATCATCCACAGTTATTTAGGAAAAGAAACCAACAATATGGCTGAGCTCATGGTGATGGAATTATGCTTGGAACTACTTCTCAAGTACAACATACATAATGCCATCATAGAGGATGACTTAGAAGTAGTCATTAACTCAGTGAAGAGGATAAACACTAGCGCAGCACCAGAGAAAATCTCAGGACACTGGCAGCTTCTGCAAGTCTACCAAAGAATCCAATCATACTTAAGAGTTCTAATAACACTTAGGTTGGTGCATATCTGCAGGGAAGCCAACAAAGTAGTGGACTTACTGGCTAATGAGGGGGTTCGAAATAAGCATATCGACTTGTGATCCTAGTGGGAGGAGGTAACAGATGACAAGATGGAGGAATGCTCATCTCAGGCCCTCATCGACAAACAACAATATTAGAAAAAATCAAGAGATAGAATTTTACTTCATGTCAACAAAAAATAAGATTACATCAGACAGTTTATTAGAGGATATGCACAGTCGGTTCTCTAACAGTGCTTCTGGAAGCAAGAACAAATGCAGAAATCGAGACAGGAGATATCTTCTGAAAGGGAGAAGCGATGAGAGAATGTGCTACCACAGAGCACCAACACCAATCCTAAGGCATTCCATGCAGGAGGCCACCCTTCTGGATATGTCTTCCTCGTGAAATACGTTGGAGGTCAAAGGAAAAGAAAACCGGGGTAAAAAACTGCTCGAGATATACCACCTACATCAGGTTCCCTCTGACCCGGCAGTCGTTTTCTCGGAGGACAAGCGATGCCATTTAGCTACCAACGGGTGGTGGTAGATGAAAAGTGATTACCACCTTCATCGCTGGGTAATCCACGAGTAGATGTGCGGTTCGATTTGGATTGTTGTCGTCAAATCCGGAGGAGGAAGATCAATGGCCACCTTTTGGCGTGCTAGTTGATGGGGCCGAAATGTTAAAACTACTAATGGTTTACCAACCTTATCGAGCGCCATCCAACCCAAAGATGGTTTTTATGAAAAGCCAACAATTCCACTAAGGAAACAACACGTGTCGGAGGACGGGAAAAGCAAACCACCTTCATTGTGCGGTATTGAGCGGGCTTTTAAGCCACGCGATATGGACACCAACCATTGGATCAGAAGGAAAAGATCAACGGTCAGCGTTGATCGAGCAGCTTAAAGGATTTTCTGCGGCCTTCACCTCCGCACGTGATGATTTTTGACCACCGGATAGGAAGGAGATAGATCAATGGTGGGATTTTGAGGAGCAGACTTTGGATCCACTTGCCCTCTTTCGGTTCTAGGGCAGTCTAGCCATTATTTTTGTTTGACTAATGGAGGGTTTTATGGGTACTTTGGGTAATTTCCCTCTCCCTTTGTGGGAGTTTGCGTCTCTATGTGTCTGTTGTAACCTGTGTAAATCATTCTTCTCCTAACTTAATAGAAGGACGGTCTCTTGCTTTAGCAAAAAAATTAATAATAATGATAATTAAAAAATAATGTAGTAATAATTAATTTACTTGTATCTTTCAAAATATTTTAATAAATATTTACTATTTTCTATTTACAACTTTTGCATTTTTAACTTATCATAACTCCAATGTGCTATTTCATTTCTCTCAGAAATTATAATTGTGAAGTAGTCTTTAAGTGTGATTTTTTGGAGTTTCTAGTGGATTTATAGCGAGAATTTGACTAAATAATATGTGGTCAAATCTTGATTTGTGTTGTTTAAACTGGTTTTGTGGCTACATATATGGATTCAACATCGTGAAAAACTTCTAGGGCTCTTCGATTGTAAAGAGTTCACTTATGAAACTTGTGATTTCAATGAATCCCTACCGAATTCTAGACAAAATTTATCTAAAAGTAAATGGAGAAACTTTTCTAGAAAGTCACACTTAAAGACAACAAGAATTGTGAATACTTAGTCAAATCATATACTCTTATTTTATATATATATTGTATTTTTAGGCTTATAATTTTTTTTGGTAATTTTATTTGGTAGAAACTTAAAAGATTTTATAATTGTTGATTATTTAACCAATTTTGAATAGATTTATTTATCTTTTAGTTATTTTTTTAATAAAAGTAATTAGATTACATATTCAAAAATATTTTAATATTTTTTAGTTATAACATTTGCATTTCTGACCATTTTAAGGCCAATTTCTTTTTTGTAATCTCACTTGGAAATCATAATTTTTAATACTTGGTCCAATCATAATTTCCATACATAACCTTTCTATTTTTAGCTGGTAAAAACTGACCTTTTCTTTCATGGGAACTTTGAAGGATTTGCTAATTGTCGATGTTTCGTGAACTCATAAACCAGAACAAAGACAGAAATCCACGGAAAAGAAGACAGGAAATCTGTGGCCGATGAACAGAAACCCAAGAGATGGTTGTCAAAATGTTAGGAAGATCCTCACATTGACCGTTTTCTATATAATACTTGGTCATAGGGCTTTCACGTGGAAATAATACTTTTCATTGGGACTGGAAAAGATTTCGTAACTGTCATATTTCCCCAACCCATATACTTTGCTAAACATTTATTTATATACTTTGAAAATATTTACATTTCAAATGAAAGAAAAAACCAAAAAAACGAAGAAAAAGTCTACCAGAAATCTATGGCCAGAGAGAAATGCTACCGTTCATGGTTATTAATGATTGAAATTATGATCATTTTTATGTTATCAGTATGCCCCTTTTTTTAAGCTTATCTTAGTTTATTTAATTCTTCATATCATGTAATGTTAGTAGGGAGTGTGAAAAGATAATAAATATTTAATACGGAAACGATTATGGAATAATTCTATTTAATAATTTTTTAAAAATAAAAAAAAATTGGGTTATGAGTAATTGAATATGAAAAAATTTAATAATAGATTTATATTATTATTATATAATAAAGGGAAAAATAATTATATAAATAATAATTGGAGTTGTTTTTTAGTTTGAAGTGTCAGAATATTGTTGGTGAAAAATAGTGAAATCTTTATCTGTGTTATTTAGACTATTTTTTTTTACTATATATGAATACAACACTTTGAAAAACCCTTAAAGAACTTCAATTGTGCAGGGGTTACCCATCAAATAAATTTCCGTCTGGTTTTAGAAAAATTAGACAGGAAAAATCCACTGGATTCCATCTTGAAAGTCTACATGACAATTTGACTAATAAAATTTATAGAGATACATACTTTACCTTTCTTTGGATTGGATCCAATGAAAGGGAGAGAAATCCACAGAAAGAAAGAGAAACTCTGAACTCCGCAAGGAAATCAATGGCCGAGAAAGAAAGAGAAACTCTGAACTCCGCAAGGAAATCAATGGCCGAGGAGCAGAAACGCAAGAGATCGAGATGGTTGTCAAAATGTCGTGAAGATCCTGAGATTGACGGTTTTCTAAAAGCCCCTAGCGTTGTAAAAGAACTCGTTTTGCTTCACTTGAGCTGCTGGTTGTACGTTCTGAGTTGGGTACCCCAGGAGATCGCGTTCAAAGAGGAGATGGGGTGGAGCCTTTCTCAACAGGAGCAAAGGCTCCACGTATTTATCTCCTTTCAAGATTTCGTGCAAAATGTCTGGGGGATGAAAACCTCAGCCTTCTCCTCTTTTATTGGCCGTGGCGTTACACAGTGGTGCTGGATTGTGTCTGCACCATTGACTCTACGTATTACGGCACACATTATACCACCTATCATATAGCGGATGATGACGAGTGCTTCCAACAACTTAGCGAGGCTATTCCATTGAAGAGGTTGGTGTTGGACTACAGTAATCTATTTTATCCAAATAGTTGGGAATGCCGGGGATGGGATTTGGACGTCTCCCAAAGAACGAAATCTCGCTTCAAACGCTTCAACAGAAGGCACAAACGGGCAACCAACCGTCAGATTTGAAGGTATTTCATTTCTTAATTTCTCCAAAATATAATATTTTCTACTATTTAGTGAATATTTTTAGAAATTTTTTTAAGGAATTGTTATAATGCTATTTTTTTTTGGAGATTTCATTGACGGAATCTCGTGGAAGAAATTGAGGTTAAATCTTGATTTGTTGCGGTTAAAATGGTTTTTTAACTGCATATTTGGATTCAGCGCCCTGAAGAACCCCCGAGACGGTTTGATTGTGCAGAAACTAGTTATCAAACTTGCGATTCCAATAAATTGCTGCCTGATTTTGACCTGAAAAACCCAAAAAAAACTCAAAAAATCACATTATAGACAACTACTTTAATCTTTTTCAATATTCTCTTTTTTGTATAGCTGATGGTAAGAATATGGATTGCTTTTTGCAGCCTTGATCCATAAAGTGGTTTGGCTCCGTCATCTTCGAGTTATTTCTCATGGCTCATTATCGTGGTCAATTCCAACCTATTTTAACCGACGATAATTATTTTGCGTGGTTCATTATCGTCATCAGCTCTAAATAAATTATACAAGTCATACCGGTCCCCTAGACAACGGTCAACATTATTTTCTGTCTGTTATTTGCATCCTCTATTGTTATCGTGGCGTGGCCCAAGATCGTTATTATCTCCGATCTATGTAATGTCGTCAACATTTAATGTCATTTTAAAGTTAAGAGTTGTTCTATTCTACTTTCATTTATCTTTGGCTTATTAGTCCTGCCTCCGGCATAGTAGGGACTATAGCGTTCCATCCAACGTTTGACGGGCTACGTTTGACACAAACCGGCTATTAATCCATCCGTTGACGGGTTTTTTTTTTTTTATGTTTTCTTATTTCTTAACCAAAGTTTAATCGTATCAATTTTGTTCACTTAAATTTTATCCAAAGTTTAAGCTCTGAAAGCATTCTACCTCTTCTTATTGGAGGTTTCACCTCCGATGCAAGAAAATTGTGGCAATACCATTTTATCCAAAGTTCTGTCCGTTCCCAATTTCTTTATATCAAAGTTTTTGCCATTTATTTATATGGCAACGTTTGAAATATTTTATGCAAAGTTTTTAAGCCTCCACTGCATGAAATATTTTATGCAAAGTTTTTAAGCCTCCACTGCATGCCACCTGCATGTTCTTGGGGCCACTTGTCACCTCCTATATCTACTGTCCCGTATTCGTTCCACGCAATAAAAAATACATGCAATATTTGTTCCCTCTCCGTCCCCCTCCTGCAATATTTGTTCCCTCTGTGTCCCCCTCCATGCTCATGTTAGCCCATTGTTCCGGGTTTCGAATACAAACCGCCACGAGAAACCTAAGAAGACTGTACAGAACCCACGTGTGCTCTCGCTAGTTGCAATTTCCTAGTTGTTCTTAATCCTCTGCTTTTGCTGGTTGCATTTATCTCTTTCTCTCTAGGCACTTCCTCTAGAGATGTAAGAGGTCAATGAGGTTTTTGTCGACATGTCTTCATTCCACCGCACTTTATCTTCATTCAGGTTAACAAACACATTGCAGATTTAGGGTAGCAAACACATCGTTCTAACCCACTCATGTTAGCAAATGTTTCAGGTGTTTCAAGAGGCTAAGTTTCAGGAGGAACTTACAGCAAAAGCAGCCGCAACAGGAGTTCTTGCTTCCCTATAAACACCTCACGGCTGTCATGGACACATACCATTCGACTGCTCCCTTTTCTTAAAGCGATTCTTTCTCTGCAAATCTTCAATCTCTGAGACTTCTGAATACCCAGATGTGATGGAAGGTCGCAACAACAAGGTACTGTTCTCTCTAAGTCTTTACCGCCATGGTGTTTTTTGTTGGTTAATTCTTGATCTGAAATTAGAATAAGGTTTGTATCTTACACAATTTCTTGCAATTCATGTAGAAAGCGATACTTGTGGCTGAGATAAGTTGCATCAATGAGGAGAATAAGAACCTTAACTCTTTGTTGAAGCAAATAGTACGAGCTATAACGACTTGCAGAAGCATATCACGTCTCTGCTCTACAGAAAACAACAGCGATCCTATGTTGATTGAAGCCAGGTCTGTGTTGATCGAAGCCAGGTATATCAGGATTTTAGAAATCTAAGTTAATTAGGTATTCAATTCGTTCTCGATTAGCCTCCATGAAGCTCAAAAGTTCTCACTGCCTTTTCCTTTTCATTGGTTAGATATTCAATCCAGATGATGTAAGATTAGAAATTAGACTTACACTAATAAAGTAGCTTGTAACATCATGTTGTTCGCCCAAAAGATACGATTCCATATTTCCAATGGTTCTTTCTTTAGGTTTTTCTAACCTGTTGAATTTGTTTGCAGAGCTTACCAATGGTTGGAGAGTTTTATGGTTTTGTGGGCCATGTTTTCTTCGTTTTTTACGCCAATACAGATTGGGTTCTACCAAGGTTTACCCTGGTCTATGAGCCTAATGGACCTGACACTGCAGGTAGTATTCATCGCAGATATGGTGATCCAATTCTTTCTGGCTTACAGAGACATGAAAACATACAAGATGGTTTACAAGCGAAGCAACATCGCCTTATGGTATGCACTATATATATATATATTCAATCATTTTTAGAATTGCATTACGGAGCAAAAGATCTGCAATCCTTTAGTTCATTGCATTGTTTAATGCCAGTGAGCTATTGACATTAATCCTTTGCTTTGCAGATATGCAAAAAATAGCTTTATTCTGGACATCCTCGCCTGCTTGCCGTGGGACATCATTTATAAGGTATTTAATGTCCCGCGTTGCGGTATTTATATTTTTTCTTTCTTGAACGGTGGGACATTTTAGAATTGATTTTGTGAACTAAAATCTATTTAGGATTAAAATGAAATTAAAGGATATTTTAAGGTTTATTGAATTAAAAATAGTTTATAGGATGTTTTTTTGGTTTTTTAGTCTTTTTCTTATTTAATCTTTTTTTTATTCAAATTGATGATGAGTTTTTTTTTATTCAAATTGATGATGAGTTGTTTCAAATTTTCAACTATAGTTTTCTTGAAAAAACAATGCCAAGAAATAGATACTTTCAAAATAACTTTGTTTTTATAACTTAAAAAAATTGTTTCAAAATAACTTTGTTTTTATAACTAAAAAAATTAGGATAAAAATATGTATATAGAGTTAATATTTATGCTAATTTTTTTATATAATTATTTTATTTTAATTTTAAATTCATAAATTTAAAAAATATCATAATAATTCCACCCAACTATCTAGACTAAACTCAATTGACAAAAGTTCATTAATACTTAATATAGTGATTTTATGAACTAATTCACATGCGCCTCAAAACTACTCACTCAAAATGATATTACTAGTTTAGAGATTTACTTTTTCTTACACGTCTAATTATGAAATATCAAGCATTATTGAGAAAATAAAAATCATCCAAAGATGACCTTAAAATTTACTTATACGCTCATAAGCGTATAAGTAAAAATTTACTTGAACACAGATCTAATTATGAAATATAAAATGTTATTGAAAAAATAAAATACAAGTCATCCCTTACTGTTTGAGAAAGATAACCCAAAATCCTGTGATCGTCATCCTTTATCAGTGGGCCTGTATTCTGTAAAGATCCACTTTTCGTCTCTCTTGCCGCCATTAAATTTGTTAGATTTATCCTTTAAAATAAGCGACCAACGTCGGCATCCATTATTTTATTTTTTTTCACTGCGTCATTTCCGCGGGTCGAGAAACTCATCCGAGAAGATGAAGACCATAGAACCAACATTAAATTTTTTAGATTCCCAGATGAAGACCACAGAAGAGCCATTAATTTGTTAGATTTTTCTTATAAAACGAACCACCAACGTGGTTAGCAAACACATTGCAGATTCAGGTTAACAAACACATTGTTCTAACACCCGCGCATGTTAGCAAATGTTTCAAGTGTTTTAGGAAGCTAAGTTTCAGGAGGAACGTGCATCAGAAGCAAGGGCAACAGGAGTTCCTGCTTCCCTATAAACACCTCAGGGCAGGCCTGGACACATACCATTCGACTGCTCCCTTTTCTTGAAGGGATTCTTTCTCTGCAAATCTTCAATCTCTGAGACTTCCGAATACCCAGATGTGATGGAAGGTCGGAACAACAAGGTACTGTTCTCTCTAAGCCTTTACCGCTATGGTGTTTTTTGTTGGTTAATTCTTGATCTGAAATTAGAATAAGGGTTGTATCTTACACAATTTCTTGCAATTCATGAAGAAAGCGATACTTGTGGCTGAGATAAGTCTCATCAATGAGGAGAATAAGAACCTCAACTCTTTGTTGAAGCAAATGACTACGAGCTATAACGACTTGCAGAAGCATATCAGGTCTCTGCTCTTCAGAAAACAACAGCGATCCTGTCTTGATCGAAGCCAGGTATATAAGGATTTTAGAAAGCTAAGTTAATTAAGTATTCAATTCATCCTCGATTAGCCTCCATGAAGCTCAAAAGTTCTCACTGCCTTTTCCTTTTCATTTGTTAGATATTCAATCCAGATGATGTAAGATTAGAAATTAGACTTACACTAATAAAGTAGCTTGTAACATCATGTTGTTTGCCCAAAAGATACGATTCCATATTCTTGTTCTGTCCCATGAAGCGGAGTAATTACCTATATGCGATGTCATTGCTGTTACCCCAATCTGCTCCACAGACACCTTCAGTACCAGTTGCTTGCTTCATGAGTTCATCAATTGTTGTTACCCCGACTTTCGATTTCTATAGTGAACCTCATGCCAAATTGGAAGCGAGGCAGTTGCGAAACCTACTAATTTCTTGATCTTTTCAAATCCGCTCTAAGGGCTTGCTTTAATTCATTCATTCAGTTGATCAAACTTGGGCACTCAATTCAACCTGGATAGCTCGATTAATGCTATGGGAGAACTGAAACACCGCTGTCAGATGCACAAACTGCTTTCACATCGAACTCCCGGCACATGTCCGCCTCATGAGATGGCTCACCAGCATGAAGGCCACTTGTTGCTTGCTGTTTTTTCAAATTATTTTATATAATGTTTATAATATAGAGTAAGGTTTTTATTAATATATAATTAGGTTTCATATCATGTTTATTATCTTATAGAATTAGCTTATTATTAAATAATAAATAAAAATATTTTTGTAATCATATTAAATTTATTATTATTTGTAATTAATATATATATATATATATATATATATATATATATAAATAAATAATACAATCCTCAGAGCACATGACCACTGAGGTTGCTGAGGTGCTCTAGTGATCTATTGAAGTTATTAGGGTGAGGTTCTGTTCACAATTTAAATTTAAAAAAAAATCTCAGCAAAACTAAAAAATAGTCAAAATCTCTTTAATAAATAAATATCCGAAATAATCCCATCTCTATTTTCCAAATTCATTCCTTACTATTTATGACCGTCCTTGGCCATTGTTGTCAATATGTGTAAATTCTCGTGAGAAGAACGCAGAGAAGAAGTGAGTACTACTATTAATTCTTGTGAGAAGAACGCAGAGAAGAAGTGAGTACTACTATTAAAGAGAAAGAACTGGTTATGAATATTTTGAGACTCTGTGCATGTAATTTTTTCCATACAATTATTGTGAATGGATATAATCACTTTGCATTACGTATAAAGTCGAAATGCATGAACCGCTAATTCTCAAAATATAGAAATAAAATTTTGAAGACCGTTCAGCGCAAGAGGCAAGTGAGTATTGCAATAAATTACTTGTCCATATTAAAAATATTCAACTAGCATTCACTGGAATCATGTACAGGTATAGTGGTCCACAGGTTAAACTTGGATTCTTTAGTGTAGTTGCGGCATCGAGCCTCTAGATTCTGCCAATGGCAATCACATTTTTTATGATAGCAAAATCTGGGTATGTATTTCACTTATACGAGGAAAGCAATACATATTGAAAGTCTCATCATGTCAATAATTGTAAAAATTTCTTACGTGGAGGGAAATACATGTTGAAAATCTTAACATGTCAATAATTTTGATGTGTACTATTGAAATATTATATATCATTAAGATATTAAATTGCTGGGAAAATAATGTGTACTTTTATGTCTAGGGTAAAGATGTTATTTCAAAACACATGTTATTATACCTGCTGTCACAGATATTCTGCATTAGTTTTTATACTAAATCACAAAGCGTTTGTATTGTGTTGTTATGGCAGACCCCGGCAGGGACTACCGCCATGGCAGTCACTCCCTTGTTATGGGTAGTTTTCGTTTTAAAGTTGAGAATTATATCCTCTTTTATGTTTATCAATGTCTTTTTCACTTAGTATTAATTTTAAACTCGACATTTTATTTAGAATTATCAATATTACTACTTTCAACGTAATGTTTTATTTATATAATTTTATATTTTAATGGGTATATTTTTAAATAGTTTTATTTTATATATGAAGACTTTAAAAATATTTATTAAATATTTTTCCCATATTGATATCCATTTATTATAATGTAACGCCCCTAGTAAACATAGATAAAATTTTGCAAATAAAACACAGTAAATTTAAATAGTAACTATAATTTATGTTGGTGAATTGAGTGACTATGTTACTTATGGTTGTTTAATTAATCATGTTAATTGAATTGCTGTAATGTATTAAACCGAGTTGCAAGTAAGCAACTGGCGCTAACATAGTCTTATGGAGAAGATTATAGATGCTTTTAAAGAAAACATTATATAATATATTATATATTATATATAATATATTATATAATATATATATATATATCTATATTCTAATAGGAAATGACATCTGTCAAGAAAGAGGAAAAACCTAACTACATCTGGAGACAATTGAGACTCCTACAAAAGGAGGTTGCTATGTCTGGTGAGGACCAGATAGCAGCAGGAAAAAGAAAAAGAAAGATTGGTCTGAAAGCAAGAACGAAATTGCTATGTCTGGTGAGGACCAGATATCACTTATTGGGAGGTGGAAGCCTCCCTAAACTGCTACGTTTGGTAAGGACTAGATAGCGGGACTCTGTTAGTAATAGAGGGTTTGCAGACAGTCAAAGTTCTGCAAAAGAGCTTGGGGGTGGAAGGTCGAGAAATACCCTCCTAAGGTTGGGTGGAATACAAGCGTATTACGAGGTTTGCTTTTATCCAGCTATGGAATGATTGAGGATCTTGATGTTTTATCATTATGTTCTAGCAATTGGAATAAGGATTTACTCACTGTTATGAAACTGTACATGCTATACCTTTTCAAGATAATTACAGTGCGGAAAGAAAAACAAAAGATTGCGTCGGGCTGTAAGCCACCAGTACTATAAATCATAAACCAGAAAATCTCAGGAAAACAACTGAGCCAGTACCAATCTTAACAAGGTAGAGAATGACAATTTATCGACTCTAATACACTGTAATCTACACGTATGTACAGAAAGGAAATAAATTAAATAACACCCAGATGTTATATTAATTATTCAAGCAAACCTATTACATAGTATACCGTCGAGGAAATAAAGCTCAACCAAAAGTATGCTTAGTGTGATTATAATCAACGCAGAATAACTATACATTACAGTTCTTTATCTATAAAACTCATAAACAAATTCATATCGCCTGAAAGTGTCGGCGTATATACAAATTGAAGAACATAGGCTAAAATCAAAATATATCTGAGGGCATGAACTCTCCCGCTCGTATCGAATATAAGATCTCGTGGAGGAGGCAAAACCGTAGAGTAGGCCGAGGCCTCAGAATGGTCGGCACTCTTTGAGCACTATGCAGGCTATAATATCAACCATACCATATAACCAAATATCATTGCGAGAAAAACGTGATATGGAGCAGGCCTGTCAACATAGACATATAGTCGAAGGCGTTGCTATCCTTTTAATACAAAATATGGAAAAGAAATAATTTGGGGCACACCTGTGTATTTCAAATAAAATGGAGAACACGACATTTCTTGCATGTATCATTTCTTAAATTAAGAGCAGACCGAGGAAACATATGAATCATATATCATATCCTAACTTAGTGCAGATTGGGAAAACATATGTATCGAAGATAATATAACCCTTTCAATATATGAGTATAAAGAAAACGGCGGTCCTCGACATATATAGATATATATATATATATATGTGTGTGTGTGTGTGTGTGTGTGTGTGTGTGTGTGTGTATCTTGAAGAAAAAACAGTTCATCCAACCTGTGGCAAGTAAAGTTGTACAAATGTGAATAAATGTCAGGGGTAACCATAGGGAAACCCTCGGCCCCAATGATAACAATCTCTGAATAAAACAAACGACATGATGCCCAGAAGGGTTTATAAAAGAAAAATCGCAGAGCTGCTCGGACGGAGCTCAGTGTACTTCGCAGTAAAGAGATTTATAAGAAAACATCAAATATCCACCTGCATAACCACCGAGTACATACAATGTGCTTCAGATAATCCCTTAATCAAGATAAGGGCGAACCGCCTGTCAAATAAACATGAACTTAGAATATATATAAGTCATAGTGATTCAGGAGGAGGGTGCTCTGGAAATATTTCTCACCTGTAAGGAGCGGGTTGGCAAGCCTGGTGGTGAGCTCCAGTATTGTAGCAATAATGCTACAACTCCTGGGGCTTCCTGTCTCTCATTTTATCAACCCGGTAGTTCGTACAAACTTGGAAGCGGCGGTGCTATATGCACAAGTACTAGCTCTTGTCGCAGCTGTCACTTGGTCAGCTGGCACAAGTCCGCTAGGGCTCAAGCAAACTTCTATGGCTCACAGAAGAAGCTTTATCAATGATGGACGAAAGCTAGCTCAAAGAAGACTAATCTACTTGACAACAATGAACTGAAAGCAAATCAAAGCATGTAAACCTAGGAAACCCTAATTTAACTAGTCTAGCTTCTATAATGCAAATGACGTGAAGGAAACTTCTACCAATGCTGCTATTACCTCTGATAAGTGAAAATGCATGGATCTAAACTGCTTGCATCATAAAAGACATGTTTTTGTTTCCTTTAAGTGGATGGGATGATTATGATTGTGTGCTAATTAGGGTTTGGTTGTGCATATGGGATGGAGAAGGAAGGAAAGCGTGGGACAGGTTGGGGAGGCTAGGTGAGGTCCCTATGGACCCTTAGCATCCATCCACAGATGTTCTCCATATTCAGAAGCTCAGCAACCGAGTGAATGGCCGCCTACAGGATGTCTGCATGGGATCCTACAGGATACTCAGAGGTTTCTACAGGATGTCTATAAACTGCTACAGGATGACCGACCGTGAAGGTTTGAAGTGATGGAGGAGTGATGTAATGGTAGGAAGAGATATGTGAGGTAGGGATAAGGCTAGTGATGGCTCAGAAGTGGAGGAATGAGATGGGAAATGGGTGTAGGGAGTATGTTGAAGGTAAAGGGTTATGTCAATGAAAGGTTAGGAAATGAAGTTACGTGAGGAGTGGAAGACTTTGGGAGAGGACAGAACGAAGTGAAGGTCGAGGAGATATGTTTGCATGCGTGACCAAGATGGAGGAGATGGTAATGGAACGAGAAAGAGGAGTGTAAATGAAACAAATGATTATGACTGTCACCAAACCAAAAATGCATCAACCTAAATTACTTATGCCATGAATTCAATGAACAGCAATCCAAAACCCGAAGAGAAATATGTATGAGGCTGTGTTGAAATTATGTGTGTAGGTGTGAATGACAAGGAAGCATCTAATCAAAACCCTGACTGTATTGCAGCAATCATCAAATAAAGTAATGCGTGTTTTTGGTGGCTAGTTACGGACTGCACCCCGATCTTCAAGAGAGATGGCAGTGAGCCTTAACAACCGTTTTGCTGGAGCTCCAATTGATGGTATCTATCCTCTGCTACACTAAGCAAGTGGAAACAACTGCACCATAAGCAAAATCTATCCTACTCATAAGAAAACCAAATCACCAAAATGTAATTCGAATTGCATGTGCAAACGAAAACTTAAAGTGCTGGAAATGAAATGGAAACAACACTACAGCAGAGGGGATCTATGGATCTCAGGTTGGGCCCTAACCTGAGAGCTATAGTCTCCTTAAGAAACTCAGAACTAGATCACAAACTGCCTTCTTTATTCATAATCTGATGTCATGCCAAATTGGCTTACAAAAAGGAACGAAACCTGAACTGTGTTCCAAAATTACAATAACAATACGAGAGTTCAACCCTATCTAAGGCTAAGGCCTTCATACTTATACAAAAACGATGATCCACCAAGTGCCCTTGATTTTAGGAGCTCGGCTACCCAACTAGAGTCTAACTGCGGATCCGGTAGGGCAGTCATAACTACTATTCCTGTAGAACAGTTTATGACTGTTGTTCCTATAGGACAGCTGGCTGCTTCTTAAGCTCAGAGGGGAGATGGATTGGAGCTCGGAGTTCTTGGTAGGAATCACGAGGAATGTCCCAAGACCGTGGACATCTCTCCACAAAATCAACAGTGCCACCTCATTGTCTCCTTATCCCCTTTTTTGTTGTCTCTTGCTCCCTTTTTAATGCCAAAACCTGGAATCATAATGCATTAGTCACGTAGATAAAGTGTCTACCCTTCTTCCTACAAACAACATGAATAAACTAAGAAATGCATGCATAAGCAAATAAAAATCAATGGTTTGAGCAAATAAAATAGGCCAAAATGAGCCCAAATTGTACCAAAATTGGGGCTCATCATCACCCCCCAACTGAACCATTTGCTCATCCTTGAGCAACTCAATCCAAGTCCTCATCTTTCATGGCTTGCACTACTTCCCTGGCATCCCAAGGCTCAGTGGTCGTATCCTCTCTGTGGGTGTGAAACCCTGCTGTTCTATCTACTTCTGCCCATTGTTACCATCATTTTCTTGTATTTCTTCAGTCAAACCAGCGTATGGTGGGCTGAGTTTTAGGCCCATCTAGTTGGCTTGGAGGCTTTGCACAGATTTGTTGTCAAGAACCCTTCCAAAGCTTCCCTCAATCGGATGGGTGTATGGTATTCTCGGATTTGTAAGCTGTGGCCCAGGGTATTCCATCTACGTGCACAAGCATGGGCAGCATTTTCCCCCAACAGCCTTTCAATATCCTCAAAGTGGGCTATAGCTTGGGCCTGTTGGTCCATCCATTTTAAAGAAGCTGTGGGGTCTGTAGCCAATTGTTGATGGGTTGAGATGAGTGTCACAGGGTCTTCTAGTTCTGGCCTAATTAATAGTGGCTCCATCACTTCTCGATTCATGACTGATTTTGCTTCATTTGCTCTTTGGTCTTCATGGTTTAACCATGAGGCCAACGCCATCAATTGCATGTCGCCCAAGGTAGTGTTGGGATCCCATGAGACTTCATTAGGTAGAGCCAAGTTGTGAAGGTAAAACTCTGCCAATTTGGCTTTTTCTTCTGCTGAACTAGTACTGCATAACTCAGAAAATTGATGCGGGTTTTGAATTGAAATACCTCTCTGTGCCAAAGTGTTTATCTGGAATTGCAACCATTGATCTTTTAAGAACAACCCATAGGATTTTGCAGGTGATTTGCATTGAATTGCTTCTATGGCCCAGCTGGCCATGCAGGCCAACTGTGTTTCCTTTTGCTGCAACTGTTCTTTGAGTGCTTGCATTTCAATTTTTGTTTGCTGTTGTTCTTCCTGTAGACGTGATATGGTCTCTTTAAAACTGGTGGTCATCTCCTTTTTGCTCAGTTTTTCTTTCATGACGACCTTGGAGGATGTCGATGCTCCTGCCTTTAGTTCTTGCAGCTGCAACCTCAACCTCTGATTTTCTTCCTGTAGGAGCGCTTGTTGGCAACTAGCCACATGTTTAGCCATGGTGAATTCGCTCCTGACCTCCTTAAGCTGGTCTTGTAAAGGTCCTATGTCGGATACTCCCTTTGTTTTGGCAATCTTCATCCATGTGTGAGAACGGACCCTCTCTTCTTCTAATGCAAAAAATAGAGGTACAGTAAATTTTTGCGGTATGATCTGT